>JZKD02S2039912.1:181694-192227 GCA_000966675.3 Picea glauca | reverse complement strand
TTCTAAAGGTGCCCTCGACACATCAAAAGTATAGCCTATCTGAGCACGAGGCCTATTGGCCTTGCCATAATGAAAAAAACATTGGCTAAATGCCAGAAAAGATGGACCCACGTTCATGGAACCCCCACTACATGAGGTTGCATGGAAGGCAGAAGATCCTCGATCTCGGCCATGGGTACTGTGCAAGTGAGCACAGTGAGGTTGCATTCCACTCGTCTCAAAAATCTCTTAGCATCTTTGGCTGGAAGTTCCCCTGCGGCTACTAGTCTGTCGACTACTACTGGTCCTGCCTCTGGTCGAGGACGTTGCTGAGTCCTCGCGAATTATGCTGGGTGCACTGGTCCCACATCTGTACATAACATATACACAAGAGTCAGTACTCTATACACATATAAAAATGATATATATAAAAACAATTAAAAAATTAAATAACATTAAAATCATGTTACTTATCTCTCCTTGCTCCTCTCCGGGAGGCATGGGCATGTCTGGATCCCTGGAAAAGTAGATCCTAGCATAGGGGTATTCCTTGATCTCCAGAATCTATTGTGCCCACCAGTCAAAGAATTTATCATCAAAGGCCTCTATGGTCCTCCCTCCCCCCTATCGTGGCATCAATGCTACCCATATGCATATCACTGGGAAGGAGGCCACATGCCCCCATATTGTCTCTCTAGGACTGAGACTGGGAACCCTCTCAAAGAAGAAGGAACATAAGATCGTAGTGAACCCGAAGTTCTTGTTGGTACGCTGCCGACACTCTGTCAACTATCTCTTCATGCACATAAGCATGTTCATGCTCCAGTCAAAGATATGTGCCTCCTGACACTGAATGGCACAGTGCTTGTGTTCTCGGGAGGCCTGGTGTAAGGCCGCGGATCCAGTAATTCACCCAATTAGTAACAAGATAACTTGTAGAGTCAAGCTGGTGATCTTATGAATTGAAACCTAAGAACCTACCTTCTCAGTGCCGGCCTCACAATACATCTGGATGTAATCCTCGATGTTGAAAGGCCCAGGGGGAAATTTCCCTAGATTGACTGGTTCCACTCTCCTCAAGAGGACATTCAGGAAGTAAATGTCCTTAGTCATTGGAGTCAACGACTGACCCTCTAACATGAATTCCTCTACATCCAGGTGCCAATAATCAATGAGGGTGTTGAGTAATATGGGTTGTGCCCTCATAAAAGGGCATTGGAAGAACTTCCATAGCCCACACTATTTTAGTGCAGTGATACATGCAGGCTTCTCTTCGACCAAAATGTCTATGTCCTCGTGCTCCCTCAGTGGACATACATCCTGTTCCATGGAAAAATGGAGGAGGTTAGCTCTTGCTTTTTAATTTTTTCCAAGCTTGCAAAGGTGTACGTGGGATGTATTGGCCACAATCACGTATGTACATAGGAAGAGTATTTTCTACCTAAGTACATACATGGGCTGTCCTTGGACAACCTGTGTACACGCAGGACCACTTTTTTTAGGAGAGTGTGCCCCCTCAAAAACCAAATTAAATGCACAAATGAAGTATTGAAATGCAAGAGGGATGATATTATACTTACTTGGTCCAAGTAGAAGTTTGTTTCATCCACTGAAGCTCCCAGAATCAATTTCTTTAGCAAAGGGCTTTTTTCTCCTTGTGGTTAATTTTCGATTTGCAATGGTGAAAATGAGCTGCCAGCTTCTATTTATAGATGTTTTTGGCCTTTTTTGCCACTTTTTGACCCCCTTCATCATTTTTCTTGGCTTGGTGATCACTTGATTACGATTCTAAGTTTATTATTGGACGCTCTAGTACTCTTTTCCTTTTGGTTTGGTAACTTTTTTGGGGATGGGTCACTTTTTAGTATCCTTTGGTAAAAGTCATTTTTCCAACTTTTTGCATATAAGTTAGGATTTCGTCTGCACTTTATGCATCTCATTGTATTTTCCGCTTTACCATATGATCGAACCCACCAAAGTGTGACCCAAAACCTTCATTGCTACTCTAGAAGTGTAGTAATTAGGTGGTAGAGCCTACCTTTACATGGATCCCCTAGGTAGATCCTTGTTGCATTTTAGCATCCATGCTGTCAGTAATGACTATAGGCTCAGGAGTCCTTATTAGTCATGTCATGATTACGAGATTAAGCCTCATTCGTTTGATGCCCCATCATTCTTGGCCTTACCCTCGAGACTCCCAAATGAGCACGCTTTCTTGTCTTTCAAGCTCGCTTTAAAATTCGAAAGCAACATCCGACGAGACTGTATTTATTCTTTTCGATCTTTTCTGGATTAACTGAGAAAAGTAGCCCCCCTGGAGTCTTTAATTCCTTTTCAGACTCTCTAAACATGAAAATATTTTCGATTGATCTTGTTTCCCTTCACGCTCGCCAAACTCAAATATGAAGGCACATTTGTCCGGTGGTAGTTTACCCCTTTTTTCAGTTCGGACGGTTAATTTCACAAATAAAGGTATGCTCTAGGAACTTCGGCTCACTAGAAGAGTATTCTCAGGCATAAGTTTAACCCTTTTTCGGGCCCAAGGGACTAAATCTTAGAAAAAGGAACATTCTCCTTTGTTTTGGTTTATCACCATTTTCGGGCCTTGGAGATTACTTACGAAAAATGAACCCCCGCAGAGTCCATAGTTAAGCTCTTTTCAGACTCCCTAAAGTTTAAAAGATTGTTTAGTGACCTTGTTCCTTCACACGTTAAATTAGTCCAGAAGAACCCTTTTTCTAGCCTGTATATTATAGTGGAAAAATGTACGCCTCGAGAGATTCGTCTCGCCGGGAGAGTTCTCCTCAGTAAATTTTATACTTTTTCGAGCTAAGGAGACTAAAACTCAAAAAAATGTTGTGAGTCCATAGTTAAGCTCTTATCAGACTCCTTAAAATTGAAAAGATTGTTGAGTGATCTTGTGTTTGTCACACTCGTTAAAATGGTTTTGAATAGACGTCTTTTCGGTGCAAGTTTACCCCTTTTTCGAACCGACTAGGCTATCTCCGAAAAAGGTTCTCCCTTGAGTCTTCTTTTACGTTTTTTCAGACTATCAAAACATGAAAAAACTATCAAGCTTACCTTCTGTGGGCTTGTAAAAATTACATGGAAGGGGTCTCATTGTGTCTTGTTTAATTTCATTTGCATCTCTGCATCTTTGGCCTAATGCTGGCTCCATGTTTCTCTCAATTGAACCTTTGAAGCATGCCTTATACGCAAGCCTTGTAGCACTTCTTGCCTTTGCGCTGATACCTTGACCCATGGAGGAATTCCCCCTGAGTGTCCTTTTCCTGCACATGTCTCCTTGCTTTGAGCATTAGTATGTTCCTTACGCTTGGAACTAGTATGATTGCTTGCGACACACGTTCCTCATTTGTAATGTAGCATTATTTTATTCTTTTTCAAGCTCTTGAAAAAGACAAAAAATCAAATATTCCAAGAAGAGGGGACGATAAATATGTATTGTTTTTTCTACAGCATAGAGAGTCGCCCTTGGACAAAGCACATCCTTCTGTTTGTTCGCTAAGCATTGGGATCTAGTATGACGTTAGGAAGTTGTTCTCACTACATAGAGTTGTCCTCCTTGATTTGGTTACTCTTCCAAACACATGGAGAGTTTGCGTTGCCTCCTGCATCGTGAACTTATGTCAATGTCATGCTGCCTGAGTCTGATCATCTTTCATGCTTTTATCGAAGGGAAGTTTCACTCAACCTGAGTCGAACTTTCTGCAGTTTGTCTCTTGACCTTCATGGGTCGGCCATCCTGAGAGTCTAGTCAAGTCCTGATTCAAAATCGATGAAGTTCTCCGCTTGATCATCGAGATCCTCATGTATTTTCCTGAAGAGTCATCGAAGACCTCAGGGTAGTGAGTTATACACTCCCATTATACTCCTACCTAAGTTTTGAAGATCTTGAAGTTGTTGCTTGAGCTATGAAGACCTCATATCCAACCATTGGGCGTCACTAGCTTCTTAAAGATGGATACTATAATTTTATATCTTCGACTGATTTTGAGATGTAGATCCACTATGTATTGCTCGTGGATACACTTTATATAGTTATATGACATGGATTTGCAGTGTATTTGATTGGAAGCCATGATTTACTTCATCCCGAGCATGGGTATGCCCGCCTCAGAGAGACAATTGTTGTTTTGCAGATGGCACCTCCCGAACTCTGGTCCCGGGCTTACTCGATTTCATACATTGGCGAATATATTGTAATTTATTTTGGCCATCTGTTTCTCTTATGACCTCACACATTAGGGGGCATCTGTTATATCCCTAAAATTCCATACTCATGCATACATGGCCTTGGCCCTCTTACTTGCATATTTTTCCAAAGCACTGCTGAGAAGCTCTTCTTAAAAAACAAGTTTTTGGAAGATGTACATGCTCTACACCATTAAAACCTATGTACATACGCTTGTTGCACCACTACATCTCATGTACATATGCATGTTGCACCATTACAACCTGCGTATCCTTGCAAAAGTTGCAAAAAATAAAAAGTTGCAAGGAATTCGTTGAAATTCATGGGCTATTTTTAGTTTCCCAACTAATCCACCTGCTATAGCCCATCACCCAACCAAATAACCATCCTTTTTTCATATAAAAGGAGGTTTTGGGGTCTCATTTCACATCTAAGCATAAGAACAATGAAACTCTTCCCAATATCACTTCCCCTCCTTGCCCAAGATATTGCTACCTTTTGTGAGATATTGCCTCAGCATTCCCTCATCAACCCCTTCTTCCTCCATTCAACCCATTCCCTTCCATCAAGGTGATCATAAGGTTGAGAGAAGAAGTTCATTAAAGGTGCACTTGGAGCATGGTAAAGAGGAGCTCATACCAGGTTCACGAAACAATGGATGATTCAAATTGTAAGGTATAATATTTGTATGATGAATAAAATAATCGCATTTTTCTATCCCAAATGATGGTGTTTTGAGTATTTTTATTGATTTATACTTAACATTTAATATCTAACCCTAACTTATGGATATAATAGCATGATTTTAGTTCTCGTTTTCCTATCTTTGGATGCAGGTTATCCTTGGGAGGAGAAGTGTAGTCAGTGGAACTACCAAGCTTGAGGAGATCATCACTAGACGTGGGATCAAAGGTATAGTTACCCGATCTCTTCTCTCATTTTCTTTCTTTACGTTAGTTTTGGTATGTTTGGGGTAGTATAGAGAATCGATTAGCTTTTAGACGATTATTCTCTCTTTCTACATCTTGAACCCTGGTGTAGTTAAAGGGGTTTTTTTCCCGCCAGCACTCACTCCCATGAAAATATGGAATATCATGAAACATATCCCACATTATTGCATCTTTCATTCCTATATTTCCATACTCTCACATATCCACACTTCATTACCACATGGTTGTAGAGGCTCCTCATAACCCTCCATAAGCGTGTTCCCACACTTTGCATACTTTATGAATTTTAACATGTATATGTGGAGGCATTGGATAAAGTCCTTTTCACTATCCCACCTCCTATGTCTTCCCCCTTCTAGGTAATGAATACAAGTGATAAGTGATGACCTTGTGTAATGATATGTGTCACTTCAATGCGTGTTGTATGATGGAAGCTAGATGACGACATGTTCTCTTATGGTGGATTTGGGCATGTACCATAAAATATATATCTATAAATGTGGAATATGTGGAATTTTCATGGGTAAGAGTTCACATGTGTCTTTCTAGATTCTACACTCAAGGATGATAGAAATTTAGGAATACAAACTATGGCACCCAAGAGAATATTGGATCCCTTTTATAGAGACACTCTCAATTCATTGGTCCTCACCAATAAATATTTCCAATAGGACACAATTTATAAGTGGTATTTTGAAATATCGTAAGAAGATCAAAATGAAAACAAGTTGTGGACATCATGACTAGAGAAGGTTGGTTGCATGGTAAATGTATTCAATTTTAGAGGAGTAGTGAGTTGGTGTGCTCAACATTTCTACTCCAAGCATAGTGTGGTGAATTTAAAGGAGGAAGGAAAGACACATGTGCCACTCACCCCCTTTACTTTTAAAAATATGCTTTGTCCTCAAGAGCTAACCAAGATTTCCAAATTATTTGAATAAGATGTTTACTTGGATGCACATTGAGGTGGTTGTGGTTTTCTAAAGCAGTGGATTTCATGGCATGTACTAGAAAATTCCAAGGCAAACTAGACCAAGGTTGGTGAACTAGTTTAGCCTTATCAAAAGTTGGCTTGACTCTTCACTCAATTAGTTAGAAAATAAAATATAAGTAATTAGTTAGAAAATAAAATATAGGCTAGGCATGTTTTACATGTTATGTACTATATTTTGTATAAGAAGATTGTTTTCAACTAGGGTGAAATCATTTCAAATGAGATATTTGAGGGTGAGGGTGGAGGAAAATACTGGAGAAAATGTATTAATATATTATTAATACATTTTCTCCAATATTTCCTCCCACCCCCACCATTTGAGGGTGGGAATGGGGGGAAATATTGGAGTTTCGAGAAGACTAGGATGTTTTTTATGGATTCATACATATTCTTTTCCTTGATTTTTCTATAATGCTTTTGAGAGTTCGGTGGAAAAGGTGTACATAAATTTTGATATAGACGTACTGTAATGGTGGTGCCCAACTCTTTTGAGACACAAATCCCCTCTCCACTTCTACAAAATTCAATATTACTTCATGGGAACATTCATGCATATGCTAACTAGGTGGAAACTAGAGTGGTTGACCATTGAATCCTAGAACTTTCTCATGAGGAATGGTGAGTACTTTTATAGTTGACTATTACACTTATATCAGGCTATATGGTTTTTACCGAAGGCCCTACTTCCTTCCAAAATGTGTATGCAATCGTTTCTATCTTACAGAGTTTTGCAGGCAATATGTAAAGTGGTCCATTTTCTTTTAACATAAGAAGAAGAGCTAGTTTATTTCAACTCCTTTTAAGTTTATGGGAGTCATAGTTAGAATCATATTTCACTTGGTTGAGATGACACATGGTTTGGTTTCTTTTGATTTGAATGAAGCATATGCAATTTCAAGTTTTGACCCTTAGGGTTATTTCAAACTCATAATATAGTCATCCATTTTAGTTCCATCTTTTCTAAAGATAAAGCACATGCAAAGGGAGCTAGGGATAATGAATACATTGATATCAAGGAGAAGTGAAATGATAATATACCCATTCATAACCCTAGAATTGGCAAGGTAAAGGAATCAATCGTTCCTAATGACGTTTATACAACTACTAGCTCAAATATCAATTGGAATGAGAAAATCCTCCAAGAAAAGAAAAATCCTAAGGCCCTCGGAGAACCAAGCCCTAAAGTAAGGCAAAAAGGAAATATTGAAGTTAATGAAAAAGGAGGATTTGTTGCTCATTTTGCTAGAAATACCTTGGTTCCCACCATGAATAATACTTCTATTTCATCTAGAGATGGAGGTAACAAGAAGATCAATGAATATGGTGGTGATGCTGATGGTAAGGAAAACCCTAATAAGTTTACAAAGGAGATAGAGCATATCATTTCCATGTTTCACAAGACTTGAAAGTGACTTGAAAGTGTAGTGCAAAGTTTCAATTAGAAAGTGATTTTATAATTTGAAAATCCTAACTCGCATAGTTCTTGCTACCCAATTACCTATACTAACTAAGGAAGAAGAAATGATAAATGATGTAGGAAAAAGGTTAATGAAATAATCAATTAGTTCAAATGAGTGTGAACCAATAAGTAAGTATATATATGAAATATATTTATAAAAGATTGTAATGAATATTCATTTTATTTCAAAAATATTTTTACTAATTACTTTGAATTTATATTTACATATAAATACATACCTCTCCATCATGTTCTAGTTCTTGACATTATTGAAGATTACACTAACGAACCAAAATATTTCTGGTGACGTATTTGACTAACTAATAACATTCTTGATTTATATGTTTAAAATACACAAAGACCTCTCCATCATGTTCTAATACTTCTTGACATTATTGAAGATTACAATAACGAACCAAAATATTTCACTGATATTTGACTAACTAATAACATTCTTGATTTGTTTGAGTAACGACATTAATACACTTGTAAATTTTGTTTATAAAAATGTTATTTTATAATGTATTTTTATGATATGTTTTTTTATTGTTTATGGTAATTATAATATTATTGTCTATATTAGATTCACTCTTTTTTTTTAAGTCATAGTTATATTTTTCTTGAAAGTTTGTTAATTTATGGTTCTCATTAGATGGATAAATAATTGATATTAAAGTTTAAGATAAACAAGTATATTAATAATTGAATTATAAATAATTAAGAAATTAGTTTTAAAAGTAATATATATATATATATATATATATAAGAAAACATAGTGCGGAAACTGAAATGTACTTGTTTTTTTGTAGGTGAGATTCAATGTAAACTCATTGGTACTTATTATGATGCTTGATTTGGTAGGGACATCAAGTGAGCTATGTAATAGAGAAAGCAAACCTAAGGTATTAACCCCAATACCTTCTGTATGAAGCTCAAAACACTTAACTACTCAAGCTATCCCACCAAACATATGTGTGTGTGTGTGTACAATGATGTTGATTATTGTCTATTAGGACCAACTTCGGTCTATTGAACCTTGAGAAATTTGATAGCTAATTAATCCGATTTAATGTTTTGTTTCTCTGACCGAAAACACTACATAAAAACTTTTAATTCTATTTGGTTTTCAGGGGTTAACAATTTATGAAGATAATTAGTGTTACAAATATTTAGAATTGAGCTCTAATCTACACATAGGAAGGGAATTCTAAAATAATGTGTTTTTCATCCTTTGCATTCTTGGTATCACAAATATTACATATTATTTCTTCCCAAGGAATTTAAGGTATTGTCTAATAGCCGGTTTCACTATGCAGCTCATGAGAGTTCATTCTTATTTTATAAATATTGATTTTCTTCTTTAAGCTAACAATAGAAGAAATATATTTTTACCTTCTAGCTTGGGTTTGATGGTCTCTTTGTAGTAGATTAACTTTCTATGATTCTTTATTTCCTCGTAACACTAGAAACTCTCTTTAAATCTAGTATTGATAGTTCTTTTGATATTCTAGATATATTGGAGAGTGTCCCTTTCTTGAATCCTCCCTTTCTTTAGCTAGGACATGGTATCCTTGTGTCATCCCATCTTAAGCCTCAAATGACATTTATTGGAATTAGAAGCAATGCTAGGAAGCCTTTATTTTTTATGACAGATAACTTATGATTGCATCATAAGTACCTAATCATATGTTTTCTCAATGGAAGAAGTAATGAAACCTAAGTGGAGAAGCATAGGGGTATTGCTCTTGATTTTGAGATTATAAATGTTAAAGAGATTTTGGATTTGCTTAATTTTCCTTCAAGTTTCAAACCCAAACTTCACTTTCACGTAGATACATAGCATAAAAAGGGTACCAAAGAGGGATTTATTTTTCTCTTGAAACCAAGAATCAACTTCTTTATAGTTGTTCTCAATACTAAAATAGACGTTCCACTTCACATTCATCCTTTTCTCCACACTATAATTCTGGTTGAGCATATGATGTAGGTAAAATCCAAGACACTTGTATGAATTAACTTCTTCTAAATTATTATAGTTATAAATATAATCAAGGTAAATGAATTTCTTAAACTTAATGACCATAACCTTAGTCTTATCAATGTATATCAACATACTAATGCTAAAAACAGATTTGCTAATTCTTGATTAATTCTCAAGAACATTGAAGTCAATTAACATTAATAATATTAAATAAAAATATCATTAATGGTTATGTCATTTCCCAAGATTTTTAATTGTTTTAAAGAAAACATAGTGTTGTAATTTTATATATTGACTTATTGACTTATTAGTCCCGGTCGAAGGCAAGCAGGGACTCTAGCATTCGATACAATTTTGAACATTAATTAGTTTGCGTTCAAATTTTAATACATCTATTATATCCCCAACTTTGTAACATGGTTTGGAATTTTACATATTAAATATTTTAATAAAAATTATTTATCTACAATCCTATTGGCTTCAACATTCAAAATCTTAATGGAGGCTTCACTCCTCCCAATGCAAAAATACATTCCCAATCCTAACTTTTACTTATGATTTGGATGATTTGCATTCTTTTAAGTCTTATTGGAGGCTTCACCCCTCCAAATGCAAAAATACATTCTCAATACTAACTTTTACTTATGATTTGGATGATTTGCATGCAATTTCTTTGTTTTAATTTCTAACCCAAGTTCTAAGTTCTAAGTTCTGAGTAAACTGCACCCAAATTTCAATATTTGACAATGTATGAAAAATATGAACACCATGCCCACAGTATCCACCGCCTTCTCCAGGATCAATGTCAATTCCTGAGGAATACGAACACCGTCTGCACCACCCACTCTTCCTCCTGCATGCATGCACACACATGACCAACTCTTCATCCTACATGCATGCACAGACATGGCCTGCTTATTTATTAGGTTGAGTAATCGGGAGTTACTTTGCCTTGCT
>JZKD02S2039912.1:163498-178679 GCA_000966675.3 Picea glauca | reverse complement strand
CTGGAAATTTAGCTATATTTTTCCAGAGCTAGTTGAAGCACATCATTCTATGTGCCTAGTTGAAGCACACCATTCTTTGCGCCACCTATTCTTTCCTTCTTCTTTGTGTCCTTGTGCCTCTTCTTTCACATGCAACATATGTTAGAAATGACCAGCCACTTGGCCAAGGAAGAAATCCAATTGTTATGCATGGCCAGAAGTGGTGCCTTCCATGGCCAAAGGTGGCGCCTTCCAAGGATGTCTTTATATTAATAAATAATTTTATTAATTTAAAATTATGACTCCTATGAAAATTATTTAACTAGCTTTAGATTTTTATTAATGTAAGTAGTAAGTATTCAAAACACTTTATTTAGTGTTACAAATATAACACAAACTTTGAGGATTACCAATTTCATGACCCTCCCTTCATGTAAGATGACTTAGTCTCCTGACCATCTTTGCACTGCGCCTTCGGTTCACCAATGTCTAGTGTCAATGAGTTCTTTACGTTTGAGATGGTCACGATGATTGATTAACACGAATTTTGCATATATAATTGATTGAGCACAAAAGTAATTATTGAACAAGGATGCTATGACTTGTCGATAATTTTCATTGCCTACTCTACTTTCATTTAAGTTATTTTTTCTTTCTCTGTAAATATAACAGACCAACATTCCATATTGTGAAATGTCTCATGTTTGCTTGAATGTAACTTTGTTATTATTTCTTCATGTGGTTTTAAATGCGTTCTCCATTCTTTATTTCTGGATAATGTAGCTACAAATATTGTCACAACTGGGGGACTATAGTATATCTGCCAAGATATGGATCACAACGATTCTCTAACTTCTTTCGATTACGTAAATTCGATCTACTTCCTTGTTGGCGATTTTCAACGTTATTTCTTCTACGCCTTATAGTTTAGGGTTCTTTTTCCTAGAATGAATATGACCTACCAATGATCACTAGCACTACTTCGATGCTTTTCCATTTGTTACCACCAATCATCCTTCCTGACATTTTCTCTTCAAATATAATGCTGCCATCGTTGTAGTCAAAGTCAATACCACATAGATTCTTGAATTTCAAATTTACTTCCTCTTCCCTGTAGTGCCCTACAAGGTCCAAAATTCCCCTTGCTAGGTCTTTATCTGGTTGGATCTTCTTTAATACTTCAAACTCAACCTTTCTTGATTTCCTAGGAGTTCATTTAGACTGTAGTATTTTTCCTTTTCATCTTGAACTTGTTTTCGGTTTTTTCCTTTCCCTCTATTTTGGATCTATCTGAATATGGATGAGCCCATGGTTTCTTCTTCATGCGATATTGGCTATGATGGTATGCTTTCGTTTCTTGGAATTCATTGAGAAGACCCACTTTCCTCTTCTTTGCTTGCATTCTCAATCACTTCACAATGCTCATCTTTGCTTGCATTGTCAGTATCTTTTTCTTGTGGAAGGAACCCACTTTTCTCATCCCTGCTGGCATTATCATTCTCTTATATTGTATTTCATGTTATCATTATTTTCTTCATTGTTCTCTTTGGGATTGATGGGTTGTATCGGATTACTTGCACTTTCTACAATTTCAGGGCTATGTCGATAGCATTGATCTCCTCCTTTGTTTATGTTAATTCACCCTAAATTTTTAATGGTGGGTAACACTTATAAATAGTTTGTTTAACACTCTCCAAAGTGCCCCATACAGAGAAAATAAATCAAGATATCAATATGATTAATTTAATTTTATACGAAGGTTGGTTTGTTTTTTATATATTCTCGTTGACCAACTAATGCATATTATCATTGTAATACATCTTATCGTTCTTGTCATTCACTATCCGGTGGTAGAAGCTCCGTTTGGGAACCAAACCAGCTCCGATTTGGATTGAGATTGGATTTTTTTTTTTCACTTTAAAGGAATATAAGGATCGTAATTTGAATTTTGGCTGGCTTTTATAGAGCCAAACTCCAATGGGATGTACCCAAGCATCACATATAATTTAAATTAGACGAAAAATAAGAGGCATAAATGGATGTGTAGAAGAAAGAGGTAGCATGGGACCATTCCCAGTCCAAATCCCATCTGAAATCCCAACCCCAACCCAAAAATTGTTATCTATCCCATAGGCTATTGTTAGCCTCGTGTACATTAAAATAATTTTTCTTTCTTCATCATTCGGTTTGAAACATTTAAATCATTTTTTCCTTCTGTCAACATTTTTTTTTTGTTTGTTAATGTGGCCGAACCTGTTGGCATCGGGATTAATCTGTGGCTTGAGAAACCGTGACTTAGGGGCATCTAAGCCGTCAAAATCACCCGGAGATCGCACCCGGACTAAGCCACACCAACCCTTAACATGGTTGGATTTTTTGTCCCCGCAAGTTTCCAACCAGTGACTTTTCAACACAGAGTGGATTAACAACACACTCCGTCACCGACTGTCCTACACCTCGGGGACTTGCTTCCGTCAACATTAAACCTCTATCTTTAATACATTTTATTTGTGTGAAATTGTATATTTTTAGGTTAGTTTGTTGATATCAAGGTTAAGGGGTTTTCGAGTGAGGTTTATTATATTTATAAAAGTAATTAGTTTGAGGAATTCCTATTTATAACATTTAACTATTCAATATCCAATTATTTGATAAATTAGAATTGAGATAGATTATGATGACGATAATTGTATCCAATTATAAGAATATAAGATGAAGGCAATTGGCACTCTTATAGCTTAAAGAAAAAACATTGTTGAACATGCTCGTCAAACACATTTTCTTTGTGGAAGATTGCATTTATTAGAAGTTCATGATTGCATTTGTGTATGTCTTTTCGCATTGTTCATGTTAAAATATAGATAGAACCCATCAAAGATCCATATTTGAGTTTAATTATATGCATTTACCCTGGCTCTTTTGTGTATGCATTTAACTTAGCTCTCTTGTGCAAGTTTGAATTTTATTTGAGGAGGTATTCAGGGATGTCATCATCATTTGTAAGGTTTTTATTGTATCTGGTCCATGGCCTGAGCATTAAGAAATTCACAAAGAGACAGTTATACCCCACATGATTTGATTTTTCTATGTAGAGACAGTTTGTATATCAACGAATGGGTTCTTGAAAAAGATAGAAACAACAACCAAACATGCAACCAGCCAGGGAAAATATATGACCTGTATACCTGAGAGTCTAAGACACACTGGAAATAATAAGTCACACTTAAGCATCGACACATCACATAGAACGAAACGATTGTAGGCTTCTTCAACATAGTGGACATGTCCAGCGTAGCAACTTAGTCCATTACTCGACAGGGACTAAGCTTCCATGCAACCCTTGTTAAGAATGTGAACATTCTTATCACTATTTCAAAAAATATGGATTATCACCCAATAAAAATAAAGTTTTGATGAAATACTAAAAACATAATTACAAGCTAATTAATATTAATATTGAGAATATTTTTATCATTATTTTAAACATTAATTTTTTTTATTAATACATTAAACAAATTATTTAGAAATATTAGAGATATAAAAACACTAAATCTATATTTTAAAATTAATATATACATTTAAAAAAAAATAAACAATATTATAAATAAAAAATAATTTGTTTATTTTATAAATACAAGAAATTAAATTAATGTAGATAAAGTTTTGGGATATTACTTATAAAATAGCATATAAGCTTTACACATATTCTATTTAGAAAATTTATCTACATTATGATTAACTGTGTAAACCTTCATACTGAAAAATCAAATTAAATAAAAATAATATAATAAACTATAATCATCATCCCCAATTACCATTAACTTTGTTTTTCATTAAGAAAAAGTTATTTGAAAATAAAATAATTTCTAAGTGAGTGAAATAAGGATGCATATATCAACTAAAACATTGAATACCAATTATTAAGTTTTAAATTAAAAAAATATTTTTTTATATGATATATATTTTTTTGTGACTAGCGGAATCGACAACTCATTGTTCTCATACTTGCGTGACATGGGGTCGATTCCTGTCTGCTACCTCTATAACCTCTAGGTGCATCCACACAACCCATGCATCCACAAGACCCAAAAGCATGGGGCACATGTAAATCGGGGTGAGAATCGAACTTGAGACCTCCTTTTTACATTTCCTTCCATTTACATGACACTTGCCAATTGGTCTACACACCTACGGGCTTATTTATATGATATTAATAGTATTAATTTATTTTTAATTCTATACTAATAAAATAGATAGTTTTACTTATTATTTTAAATAAAAAAATACTTTTAATTATAATTTTAAATAAAATAAAGGAAAAATATATTAATAAAAATAAAATGGATTTTCACAATTCATGTTAAATTTTTTGCTAAACTAAATTCTAAATATTTATATACTAGCCTAGATCCATTTAACTCCCGTGAGAGGGATCAAATATCTCAAGGTGCAAACCTTTAACCTTTCCTCAAGTTTTGCACTCTAAAAAGGTTTTCACCACGAGAGATTTGATCCCTCTCAACACTTGATAGATTCAAAGTTAAATGGATCTACGCTAGTGGTTATTCATTCAAAAGGTAAAATAAGCCATGAAGGAAGGAAAATGAGTAATAATTAGAAATCTAAAAGCTATTGTTAGGGATAGAGACTAGAAGGATACAAATAAATAGGAATTTGGGACACTCAAGATCCTTTTTTGGAATTGTCATGGTTTTCCATGGTGCAAAGGTCCTAGGTTAGTTGGATCTTGAGTGATATGATATTATTTGTATAGTTGAAACATGGGAGCATGAAGAGTCTAAGGTCCCTAACATAGAAGGATTTGTCTTGTGTTCAGCTTGGAACAACAAATCATACCGTAGAGGGATTGAAGGCATAGCCTGTTAAATAAGAAAGAGCATTTCTCATCTCGTTCATCTTCATAAGATCGACACTCTCAATCAGTACATTTGGATAGAAATTTCAAACATCAATGCTAAGAAGATGTATATAACATTTTTTTATTTTGCACCTATTAATTCTACTTTTTATAAGAAAAATAATCTAGATAGAAATGGTCCCTATAATACTTTAGAACAAGATATTTATAGTTTGAGAAATGAAGGTAATATTCTCCTACTAAGAGACTTTAATGTTAGAATTGTGATTAACTAGGCGATTCTTTTAAGCAATGATTCCAACCATAATCCTTTATGGTTAGATGAGAACCTTGTTTTAGCTAATAGGTACAAAAGAAGCTCTGAAGACCTGATTGAGAATTTTTTGGTACTGATCTAGTCAAGCTATGTAGTTCTCAAGACCTAATAATTTGCAATAAGTAATGAAGTGGCCAAACTCCAATAATATGACTTATATTCATGGGCTAGGTAGTAGTGTCGTGGATAGTGTGATATTTGATATCCTCGTTTCCAACCAAATAGTAACTGTTAGCACCATAAGTCACCCCTGGATTGCAGTGGGGGTAAGCCTGATACCCATCAGAGTTTTATGTCACGAGTTGGTTTTAAAAGGGGTCAAATGGGTGAAGACCTGAAATGATATCGTTTTAACTCAAACAACTAGGCTAGCATGTGCAAGCAGGTGAGGTCTTGGTTTAACTTTAGCTAGTAGGTTGTAGTAAAGGTGAGTAGGAGGAAGACTTAGAGGAGAAAAATGTAGAGGTCTGCCAAGGACATCAGGTCTTCTAACAACCCAAAGAGGAAAGACTTAAACATAAGATCTTCTTGAAATTCAAATCTCAGAGAAACTGAAAGAAGCTATAACAACATTATAATCAAACATACATCATAACACAGTCACAACAATCCATGTGAATAAGTCATCATGAATCCTCTCAGTAACAGAGGGAAATAAGATGGAGTAAGAAAGTTGAATTTCATTAAACAAGAAGTCTCAAATGCAAATGTATAACCAGAGAACCAGAGTACTCATTAAAACTTTACAAATACGGGAGCATATCTCAACCATCGACCTTTACAAAATATGAAAATTGAGTACATATATACTTAGAGCAACTGCTCCCTTATTTTCATTCCTCTACCTGACCGCACTTCCGTTCTTCTGTCAGACACGATCTCGGATCAATATGGCATTTGCAGGAAAATCCATTGATAGAGGGTCCTTGGGTTGATAATCTGCTTCCACAGCTAGCCTTTCCATGCTTTCCATTTATGGGGTGAAACAAGGTTTCAACAAATTCTCCCCATTTCCATTAATTAACTGTACTGGGATTGGGATGGAGCCTGACGCCCATGAATTCTCTAGGAAACGTTCGTGACTCCTCCAAGTCAATCCCAACGTTTCAAAACCACATAGATCTTCTAATGAAACAAAAATGAGTGCTTTTGGCTCTTGGCACAACTCCTATCCATCACTCCACATGACCATGAGCCACGACCTTACACATCCCCTATGGAATTTCATGATTTTGTCTTTCAGAGGTTCTGACTCCACTTGCTTTCAAAAGTCTCGATGCCCACTTCTGCGAAATGGCCTACTCTAATCAACGGTCAAACTTGCTTCAAAATGGATGGGAATGATATTTTCCCTGACAATACGAAACACTGGCTATACGATGAGTGTTGGCCCCTTTTTATAGACTTGCTTCCCATGTGATCATGTGTTGAGACCATGGGCCCAATTCTCGAATGTTTCACGATTTCGCATTTCGGGGGTCTCACACCATGTTCCACTTCTGAAACCCAATCCATGAAACTGCAATCCTGTTGATTGAATGGGTGCTTATATTTCTCTTGGCCCCACCTTCTATATGACTCCGGGATGCGATCATGGGCCTAACTCTTAGTCAAGTCACAATTTCGCACATTGCAAATTCATAATGCGCTCCATGCTCAAAACCCTAATTCATGAAATCACGACGCGCAGATTGGGTGCCACGCGTCTCCTTTGATCGGGCGACCTAGATTTACCTTTGATTGAATGGTCCAGATCTCCCTTTAGATCAATGACTATGAACTTTTCGCTATTTCACGTCTCACGAGTTCCAAAGACTCTGCTCTTTGATCACTCTGACTTGCGAAATCGTGACTATGCTGATCGTGCACCACATGTCCTTCTAATACCAACGGCTAAAATGGCATCCTGATTTCATGACTCTGCTCGACACTATTCCTCGTGCAACTGTATGGTCCTGATCACTCGATGACCGTCGATCTAATTAGCTTGAAGGATCTTTTTTGTTGAAGGGTGATCTTGCTCGCTCACTTGATTTGAATCCATATTCTGAATGCTCTAAGTGTTGTGCTTGGTGCTCATGACGACTGAGGGCTTGGGAAAACAAAAGGATCAATGATAGTGGTAAAGAGAGAATTGATCAAACTTAGAGTAAAAAGAGAGGTTTAGGTCCGATACTTCTCAAGAAAACCAACAAGGAGAATAAATCGATTAAACAGATGAAGGCAATAAGAGGAAACACTACAAGCCGAGAGGAAAAACTTTAAAATTGGGTCCGCCAAAGGAGGGAAGATAGACAAAACTACGGACCTAGGTAGAAACACAGACTCACAAGACCCTAACAAGATTATGTGCTAACATTAGGCTTCATGGGGGATAGAGTCCTCCCCGTGAGGCTCTAAGATCTCCTTTTTCAGTTCCAGTGCCTTAGCTGTTGGGATATGGAGTCTAGCTCAAAAATTTCACAAAATAAAATAGGGAAATATGTACACATTACTCTACTAAAACGAAAAAAAACACATGGGCTCCATCAGAACTTATTTATGTACAATTCTAAACTAATCAATTTTTACATGGTGCTAGGTGAAAGCAAATTTCCACCATATCCAATCAAGTAACTTCCTAAATGGAAGCTCCTTTAATCTGTCAGTGATTAGAAGCATATGGTGCAACCTTGATAGCAAAACAATTACACCCTTCATCTTTTCTTCAAAGGCTGAAGTTGAGATAAAATAGGGTGGCTCCAAGACATGAAGGAAATGCCACTCTATATACTCATTGACAGGCTCATAGAATGAATGGAAAAAGCTGGAAAACGGGTAGCAGAAAGCCTGCTCTGCTCCATAGCTGCTCATGTAGAGTTGAATTTTATTAGAGGGAAGAGGTGGATGAGAAACTGATACAGGTTGACTGATCTCAGGCGAAGGCTGCTCACCTACAAGCTCTGGATAGGGGAAAAATGACCCTTTCTATTGCTCCTCTAGATCTTCTAGTTCTTCTTCTTGGATCTCTCAAGGGTCAGAATCATAATCATCATAAACAGGACTCGAGGGGAAAATCTGCTCTTCATCATGCTGCTTAGGCTGGATAATCTCCTCATGAAAATATTCGCTAATGGATAGAGGATAGGGCTCAGTTGCATGCTCTTGGAAATCTTGCACATCTAGCTCGGAATCTGACTCGTAGTTGTCATAAATAGGTTGGGTTCTCCTCTAGTCAACAAGCTGTATTGTGGGGCTTTGTTACTCTTCATATGAATAATCATTAAATCTAGGGACAACAAGCATATTAGGAGCAGAAGGCAGGTCCTCTACAACTATGAAATCTTCAATACTATCATCATCAGTAGGGCTGTCAAGAACAACCTCTTCAAGAGTTGGGAAATCCTCTGTGCTTTCTCCAGATTCTGACCTTTCTAGTTTGGCAGAGAGAGATTTAATCAGCTCCATTAATTTGCCTATAGCATATTCTTCTTCATGGTCTTCATCCTTATAGCGTGTGTAAGAAGCAACTATATCTTGAAAACAGTCATTGTATCCCTCACAACAGCTATGAAAAATTAACTCAGAAGGATAAAACTTCTGACAATGAGCATTGAAAGCTGCATGAAACTGATTCAGGGAGGAGATGCTAGCAGGGGGTAAAGAATGATACCACTCACGAGCATCCCTTTCTAACAAGAAAAAGAACATATTCATCAATACATCCTCATGATATATCTCCCACTAGTGCATGAGTTCATGAAACTCATGGAGATGTTGAGCAGGGTTGTCCTACTTGCGCTCTCTAAATATAGGAAAATACTAATTCCATTCATTTGGAGTAGGAACAATATTGGGAAAATCAAGAACAACAGAGAAATCAAAGGGAGAAAACTTTTGATCTAGGATTTTTTCCATTTCAAACCAGTGGAGTTGCCAATCACTCCTTCAACCATGGAGTCACTAGGTGGATGATATGTAGAATGAGTGTGTCTGGTATTTTTCCACCATCAAAGGCCATATCTGATCGTTGTGTTCTCCCGAGGGCTACTAGGTGTAGCCGGAAGCAGTAACATTGAAACAACAAAATCGAGACAGTAGAATCGCCTCAATGGAGTCGCCAGGTGCATAGTTGAAATATTTGAAGTACTAAGTTCTGATGCACCTTTAAAACTAGTAAATGTTGTCATTCAATCCCAGGGAAAATCTTCAATTTTGTCCCTGGAAACGATGGAAGAAATGTTAGCACCAGAAGTCACCCCTGGATTGAGGCGGGGGTAAGCCTGATACCCATCAGAGTTTTGTGTCACGAGTTGGTTTTCAAAGAGGTCAAATGGGCGCAGACCTAAAATGATATCGTTTTAACTCACAAAACTGGGCTAGCATGCACAAGAAGGGGAGGTATTGGTTTAACTTTAGCCAGTAGGTTGTATTAAAGGTGAGTAGGAGGAAGAATTAGAGGAGAAAAATGTAGAGGTCTACCGAGGACATCAGGTCTTCTAACAACCCAAAGAGGAAAGAATTAAACATAAGATCTTCTTGAAATTCAAATCTCAAAGAAATTGAAAGAAGCTATAACAACATTATAATCAAACATACATCATAACACAGTCGCAACAATCCATGTGAATCAGTCATCATGAATCCTCTCAGTAACAGATTCAAATAAGTTGGAGTAAGAAAGTTGACTTTCATTAAACAATAAGTCTCAAATGCAAATACATAACCATAGAACCAGAGTATTCATTAAAAATTTACAAATACAGGAGCATAACTCAACCACCGACCTTTACAAAATATGAAAAATGAGTATATATATACTTAGAGAATCTGCTCCCTTAAGAAACGTGCTCTATTCATTACATTCAATGCTATGCGTCTTCACCTTTCTCTACCTGACCGCACTTGTGTTCTTCTGTCAGACATGATCTCGGATCGGTATGGGCTTTGCAGGAAAATCCGTTGACAGAGGGTCCTTGGGTTGACAGTCTTCTTCCACGACTGGCCTTTCCATGCTTTCCATTTACGAGGTGAAACAAGGTTTCAACAACTTCCCCCCATTTCCATTAATTAACTGCATTGGGATTGGGATGGAGCCTGACGCCCATGAATTCTCTAGGAGACATCTCCTCCAAGTCAAGCCCAACATTTCAAAACCACATATATATTTTGATGAAACAAAAACAAGTGCTTTAAGCTCTTGGTACAAATCCTATCCATTTCTCCACGTGACCTCAGGACACGACCTTACACATCCCCTATGAAATTTTGGGATTTCGTCTTTCAGAGGTTCTAACTCCACTTGCTTTCAAAAGTCCCAATGCCCGCTTCTGTGAAATGGCCCACTCTGATCAACAGTCGGACTTGCTTCAAAATGGATGGCCACAATATTTTACCTGACAATACGAAACGTCGATTATGCGACGAGTGCTAACCCCTTTTTCTAGACCTGCTTCCCATGTGATCACATGCTGAGACCATAGGCCCAATTCTTGAATGTTTCACGATTTCACATTTCAGGGGTCTCACACCATGTTCTACTTATGAAACCTGCTGCATGAAACCACGATCTTGTTGATTGAATAGGCACTTATCTTTCTCTTGGCCCCACCTTCTATATGACTCTGGGCTGCGATCATGGGCCTAACTCTTAGGAAATTCACAATTTCACACATCATGATTTCATGATGCGCTGCATGCTCAAAACCCTGAGTCATGAAATCTTGATGCTCAGATCAGGTACCACACATCTCCTTTGATTAGATGATCTATATTTACCTTGATCAAACGGTCCAGATCTCCCTTTCGATCAACGACTACGATATTTTTGCTATTTCGCATCTCGCGAGTTCCAAAGACTCCGCTCTTTGATTGCTTTGACTCATGAAATCATGACTATGCTGATCATGCACCACGTGTCCTGATACCAACGACTAAGATGGCATCTTGATTTCACGACTCTACCTGATACTATTCCTCATGCCACTTTATGGTCCCAATCATCTGATGACGTCGATCTGATCGGCTTGAAGGATTTTTTCCGTTGATGGGTGATCTTGCTCGCTCGCTTGATTTGAATCCATATTCTGAATGATCTAAGTGTTGCGCTTGGTGCTCATGACGACAGCCTGTGAACAATCACTTGGATGACTGGCTGAGGGCTTGGGAAAACAAAAGGATCAATGATCATGGTAAAGAGAGAAGTGATGAACCTTAGAGTAAACGAAGAGGTTTAGGGCCGATACTTCTCAGTCAAACCAACAAGGAGAATAAATCGATTAAACGGATGAAGGCAACAGGAGGAAAAACTACAAGCTGAGAGGAAAAAATTTAAAATCGGGTCCGCCAAAGGAGGGAAGACAGACAAAACTACGGACCTAGGTGGAAACACAGACTCACAAGACCCTGAAAAGCTTATGTGCTAACAATAACTTTTGACCTTTTAAATGGCTATGAACTTGACTATGATCATAGACCTTTAGCCTTAACTCTAAACTTTAACATGTACATAATCCCCATTGAAGAAAATTCTAATAATCAAAGGCACCTACTTGTTGACAAAAGTAAAGTTGATATTTTCTAAAAGAATTTAAATAGTGAATTACATTTCCTAAGTTATAAGGACAACATTGAATACCTCTATCATAATTTTACAACTACCCTTTCCACTTCTATTATTAAGTTCTCTTTCGAGGTGTCTTGTAAAAATAATAATAGAACAACCAACCCTTGGTATGATAAAGAATGTAAAATTGCTAGGAAAGTCATTAGGGATGCTTCTAATGAGTCCTTAAAACATGATAAGATCAATATGTACAAATCCCTAATTAAAGGGGAAAAAGGCACTATATAAATAAAATGCAAAAGCGGCTTTAACACCTATCTAAGCTTGATCCTAAGAAATCCTGGAGGAAAATTCTAATTATCAATACTTAAGAGAATAATATGATTCCCTTAAGGGGATGGAATTCCTACCTTAACAGTCTTTACGAGTTCCCTAATGCCATGGACACCATTCCTATTGTTCCTACAGAGGATGAAGTTTTTTCTTTGGATGACATAGAGTCTAAGATTAAGCGACTTGAAATTGGGAAAGCTAAGGACATTGAAGGCTACCAAGATGAAATTTTTAAAATCGGAGGGCCTATCATCATCCCTCACATACACAAGATCTTCAATTTAGCAGTCAAGCAGGGCTTCCCTAAACCTTGGACACAAAGACTCATTGTACCTATTTTTAAAAATGGGTATATAAACATTCCCTCTAATTATAGGACCATTATTATCCCGATTTTAGTCAAGCTATACATAATTATTTTGGAAAAGAAGGTTAGCCTATGGCTAGAAAGTCACGATAAAAGAGCTAAAGGCCAGGCCAAATTTAGGAGATATCATTCAAATGTGGACCATCTTTTTACCCTTAGGATCATTAAAGAGGAGTTTTGCAATACTAAAACCAATATTTTGTGTTATTTTGTTTACTTTAGAAAATCTTTTGACACAATACCTAGGAAAAACCTTTGGGATAGGTTGGAAGAGATAAAAGTGCCTTTCAAGTTGAGGGTTGTTGTAATAAGGTTGTATGAGAATGTTATTGCCAAGGTTAATAACACTGAGGGATGGTCGAAATAAATTAACTGCAATATTGGAGTCAAGCAAGGTTGTCCTTTATCCCCTACCCTTTTTGGCATATACAATGACAAGTTAGAAGATTGTTTGGAAGAAGCAGGTTGTGTCGACCCAACTCTCACTAGCATAGTCATCGATATTCTTCTTTACGCTGATGATCTTGTTCTTATGGCAAGGATTTCCCACAATCTTGGAAAGAAACTAAGAATCCTCAAGCATTTTTTTATCTAATATGGGTATGATTGTTAATACTGACAAAACAAAAGTCATGATCACTAAATCCAATAAGATCACATATGATACTTTCATATATGAAGACAAAAACTTGGAGTAAGTGAGTTCATACAAATATCTTGGAATCTATATTCACCATAAGATCAGTTGGAATTATAGTATTGAGAAAAGGATAAATGGAGGATGGAAATATTATTATGGGCTTGAAAACAATTGTAAATCAAGAAATCTTTGGATACAGGATAAGAAAAAACTCATCTTTAAGACTCTTGTTACTCCTGTTATTCTATATGGATGTGAATTTTGGGGATGCAGTATCTTTAGAGAGTCATGGAGAAATACAGAGCATATCCAAAAGAATTTAATAACCTATAATCTTGAAATTAAAGGAAATATTCCCTATCCCACCCCCCTCTTAGAGACACGCCTTTCTCCCATTGAGAGCACAACAATGACTAGATGCCTATTGTATAAGAACAAGTTAAACAACATGGAAGACAAGAGGCTTCTTAAAATTGCTTCAAAGTCCAACCAAAGCCACCTTCGACTCAAGCAGGTATGGAATAAATATGCCCAATCTTGGCTAAGCCATTGAGGAATAACGAAAGAGATCATTTTGTAGAATAAGGATACTATTAAATCAAAATTTACGCAAAAATATGGTGTGATAAAGAGTTAGAGGAAAAATAAAATTAAGGTATTATAAGGAGGTAATCAACTCTAATATAGAACATAAAAATCATCTCTTTGTTTTGACAAGTGTAAAGAAAAAAACAAGCATTGCTAAAATAAGAACAAATTCTCATGAGCTCCATAGTGAAACTGGATGTTGGTCAATTCTTAAAACTCCCTGGGATGAAAGAGTGTGTCACCTTTGTGACACTCAGAGGGTTGAAGATGAAAAACACTTTCTCTTATATTGTTTAGCCTATACCCATATTAGATCTCAATTTCAAAATATTTTTCACGCTACCAACCTTCCTAACCTTTTAACTCAAAAAAACTATGGTGATCTTGGAAAGCTTCTCTTAATGCTTTTCAAGCACAAAAACAAAATTCTAAATAATTTCAAGTAATCCCTTACCTTCTTCAGGTCCTATAGACCAATTTGGTCTTAGTGGACGTTCATCATCATCATAATCATATATATGGATAGATAATGGAGCCCAATTTTATTTTTATGTTTTATTATTAGTAATATTTTATTATTTTTGTATTATTTTAATGTGTTACCTTACATGAACATCTCTCTCCATAGTGGGTTGTAGTGTGTGTATTATAATTTATTTTTAAATTTTATTTATGTGTGTGTGTGTGTGGAGTCCACATAAATTAGTATTATTATTATTATTTTGACTGGTAAAGTCTATGGAGGTATACATACCCTACCCCCTCTGGATTTGAACTTGTGACCTCTTAGAAGGAAACACATGTTCTTAACCATTAGGCACACTCATGCTATATATATTTAAACAATTTAGCGCAACATGTCATATTTATAGATTTAAACAATTTAACTCTCTTTTACAACTTGCGAAAAAAATATTTTTTTAAGCAATTGAACGTTCTTTTATAGCAACATTTTGATGATATGATCACATCATATGTAATCATTGGAGTGGTCACGTCGACATAATAATCATAATTGAATTGGTTGAAACATTAATAATAATGAACGTCGTGTGGCCCAACGCTAGTGTCTTGTCACTTCTTATTTTATCGATGATCATAAATGTGTCTTCCCTACTTTCTCATACTATTTTTTCCAATAGAAAATTCCCTCAATTATATTAGTGAAAATATATTTTTTTACATCTTCTTGACCATATAGATGTTCATAGAAAAACTATTCCAAAGACCATGCTCATAAACATAAACTACTACATCCCCAAAGTAACTAGAAAGTCACCATAGAAGATAACTAGCATGTAGGCTGCAAAAAGAGAAACGAAACAGGGATAAACCCCAACAAAACCCAGATAAGAAACTAAACCAGAAGCCCATGCTCCCAAAGGACCTCAAAGTGTTTACCCAACACCACATGCCCCCAGTGTGGACCTCGAAGCTCTGGTCCAAATCCTCTGCTTTCCAAGGACAAAGAGGTCAATAGGGTCCATAAAAACTGAAGAGAAGACAAAACACCCGTTGAAACAAACCCCCAAATC
>JZKD02S2039912.1:120119-159923 GCA_000966675.3 Picea glauca | reverse complement strand
TAGTTTTACCATAATTTTAATTCATTATTTATTTAATTACTCCTATTTCCCTCACCCACCTAAAATCATTCCTAAAATCACTCCTAGGTGTCCCCATATTCCCTTACACATTTTAATGACTTACACCCTTACTAAATTCCTAGTTGAGTTCAATTTAGAAAGTTCTTAAAGGCAATATTCCTTACTAAGTTAGTCATTCTGCGTTTTCCTTATGTTTCCCCTTTTTCCCTTAGTTTCCTAATTCTTTTAAGTTTCCCTCTTTTCCATTTTTATCTAAAACTCAAATTAGCAAGTGTAGAAAAATTACCTTTTACCCCTTTTTCTTTTTAATTAATAAATTTTAATTAGCATATGTAACAAAACAATCATTTACCCTTTTTAAAAAAAAATTAATCCCCCAAAGTAATTTGATTTTAATAAATTAATTGAATTTATTACCCCCTTCTCATCACATGTTTAATGATTATTATTATTATTACCACAAGTATCACTTAGAACTAGATTTTATTTTCCTAGGTTGGCAACATTTTTATTAGGGAAATTGTTTTTAAATATTTCTTATCACATCATTCATTCTAAGGCCCTCTAGGTTTCTTCACTTATTAGTTAACAATGTGATGTGCCCTTCAGGACACACTAGGTGCTCAAAGGGTGCAACTCGCCTCATTCTGTTTCCCTTGCACGATGTGCTTTTCAGGACGCACTACGTGCTCCAAGGGTGCCACTCGCCTCTTTCCATTTTTCTTGCGCGACGTGCCCTTCAGGGCACACTACGTTCTCCAAGGGTACCACTTGCCTCTTTTTTAGTTTTCTTGTGCGGTGTGCCCTTCAGGAAGCACTATGTGCTCCAAGGGTGCCACTCGCCTCTTTCCATTTTTCTTGCATGACATGCCCTTCAAGATGCACTACATGATCCAAGGGTGCAACTCGCTTCTTGACTGACTTGGTAGACATCAAAAACCCCTGGAGTCAATAATCCGCCAGGTGATCTTGTGGGAGACTGTTGTCACAGGGGTAGACCCGGGATTCAACTCTAATAGTGCACCAACAAGCCCTAACTATTGGCCCTTTTGGCAACACCTGCGAAGCAGCTGAAGTCTCACCCAAAGTAGCAATAGGGGGTTGCAGGACACAAGTGTTTACAACCAGAGGAAATGCAAGTGGAATAAAGGAAACCACACACATTTTTTAGATTATTCTTTCCAAGCATACACTTACTTCTCACAATTATATATCAGATCTAACATACTAATGCATCATCAAAGTAGCATAGTAAAGACCACAACATCAATCACACACAACAACAAGATATACATGGTTCACCCTCTCCCTATGGCTACATCCACAAAACTGTGATTTGTAATATATTAGGTGAAAGCTTACAGTTCTATCTCTACTCTTAGCTTGTAGATCTCTCTCCTTCTCTCTTTTCTCTATCTCCTTTCCTTACGCACCCAGTTGAAGATCTTACAACACAAACTTCTCTCACCACACAATCCTTCTCTCTCTAACAACAATCACTCATCATCACATACTCGAACACATGTCATGTCCTCTTGACCTTTATTTATACATTACAATAGCTCACCGATAGCCTTAGGCTGAAGCCTCGGTGTCAAAACCCTAGATACCAAAACCCTAGGTGTCTAAAAACCTAGGTCAACTTGACCCACGTTTTCAGGGCTTCACTAGCCTGTCTTTCCTTCCTTCCCATGAGGTTCTCCAAAACATCTATCGATGGTTTTTTCCACTTGATGAGTTGTCCACGATCCATCTTCCTTGTTGATCTATCTTCCTCGATCTCCTCGTCCAATGACTTTATTTCTCGGACTTCGCTCCATCTTTTCTGCTTCTTTAACCATTTTGACCTGATCTCAATCAACCTTCCTTTCTCGTAGTTCATGTTTCACCTTTTCTTCTATAATATTCACTTTCTTCCATAACCAAGGGCCAATAGGCCCCCAACACTCACCTGTGACACGTCCCAAGGCACTCTGATTTGAATCTTCTGTTGTATCTCGACTTCAGACTACGCAGAGAAGCCTGTGCTTCCTGCTCTATTCCTCCAGCCTGTGTGTAGACTGTCTTTCTTGTGTTTGGTACCCAGTCTCAATTGCGCCTAGTACCTAGATCCTTATCCTTTTGTTTTTACCAAGAGTTGTGAGGCAGCTGGTTGTCATAGTACAATTTCAATCGGCTCCCATTCACCAAACCTTCCTTCCACTCACCATTCAAAGTCTTTAGCTGTGCAACTCCTCCTTCTGTAACATAGGCAACCTCATATGGCCCTAGCCAATGTGTTTTGAACTTTCCTGTATGCTTCATGAACTTGCTATCATATACCAATACTAGATCTCCTTGCTTAAATGATTTCTTCTTGATATGCCTGTCATGGTAGGCCTTTTCTCATTCCTTCTAAACTTTCTGATGGAATCCTGCAATAAATCTGTCTTCTTCTAGTTCGACCAACTTTGCAAGCCTCTCTTGAACAGCGCCAATGTCATCCATATCTGTAAAGGCTGCAATTCTTAAGCTAGAAACTAAATATTCCATGGGTACAATTGTTTTTAGGCCATAGACCAACTTAAAGGGGGTTTTCATTGTCAACTTCTTACAAGTAGTTCTATATGCCCATAACACTGCTGGTACTCTCAAATCCTAGTCATCTCTATTTACACTTAATATCTTCGTCAACGTTGTCTCCATGATCTTGTTGAAAGCTTCGACCATCCCATTCGCTTGTGGGTGGTAAGGAGTGCTCTTATGGTGGTGAACTTCAAATTCCTGAGTCAAGGCTTCAATAGTCTTATTAATAAAATGTGTACCTTGATCACTCATGAGGATATTTGGACATCCAAACCTAGTTATGATATCATCAAATATGAAACATGCAGCTGTAGTTGCACTAAAATCCTTAACTGCTCTTGCTTTTGCCCATCTAGTTAAATACTCTCTCACAATGATGATGTATCTGGCTCTTGTGTGCTTCCCTGGTGGGTTTATAGGTCCCACAAAGTCAATGGACCATTTCTCAAATGCTTGTAAAGTTAGCTAGGGTGCTAAAGGCATCTCATCTCTTCTGGACGGTTTCCCAACTCGCTGGAATACATCACAGGCTCTGTAGTACTCTTTAGCATCTCTGTATAAAGTGGGCCACGAGAGGCTAGCTCTAAGAACCTTCTGCATTGTTTATTTTCCTACGTAGTGTCCTCCTACGATTCCTTCATGAGCTTCTGCTAAAATCAATGGTCATTCTACCTCCATAACACATCTTCTGAGGATCTCATCAAGTCCCATATTATATAGTTGTCCAACTATAAGCTAAAAATTTGCAGCGCACACTACCAGCTGTTTCTTCTGAATGATTGTGTATTCGCAAGGTGCTATTATTGTTGATAGGAACTAAACTATCTCAGCAAAGTGATCATCAACCTTTCTAATGGCCAGCAACTGTGCATATGGTAGTGTATCTTCCAAACTAGTAGGTTCCTCTCCATGTTCCAACCTAGACAAGTGGTCAGGTCCCTTGTTCATCTTTCATGGCTTTACCACAATTTCAAAATCATATTTATGAAATAACAAAATCCATATGCATATCCTTCCCCACCACACTGGATTGTTGACTAGGTATTTTAGTGCAGAGTGATCAGTGAACATCTTAAAGTGTCCTCCTAACAAGTAGTGATGAAACTTCTGCAGTGAATACACCATGGCTAAACCTTCTATCTCGGTGGTGATGTAATTTATCTCAGATGTTGAGATATTTTTGCTATCAAAGGATAACGGGTGGTCAATATATGTTGCTCCTGGTTGTGCTAACACTACTCCTAATGCAATATAATATGCATCGACATGTACATGAAATTCCTTGCTCCAATCTGGGAAAACTAGAATAGGCGTAGTAACCATTTTTTGTTTCAGTGAGTCGAAGCTCTGATGACATTCTTCTGTCCATTTAAACTGACAATATTTCTTCAACAAATTCTCCATAGTTGTTGTAATCTATGCATATCCCTTAATGAACTTCTTGTAGTATCCAGTATGTCCTAGGGCAGTGCGCAACTGTTTGACTGAAGTAGGAGGGGGTAAATCGACAATAATGACAATCTTAGATGGGTCTACCAGTAACCCTTGCTTACACACAATATGGCCCAACAACACTCCAAAGGGTGAAAAGAAGATGCATTTCTTCAGGTTTAGGGAAATTTGACATTGCCTGCACTTATCCAACATTAGTCTTAAGAATTCAATATGGTTTTTCAATAAGCTAAAAACGGTCCAATCATCAAAATATGCTTCCAGAAATTTATGTAAAAAATCCTTGAATGCTTCGACCACCACCCTAGAAAATATGGTTGGTGCATTATTCAATCCAAAAGGCATCACTGTGTATTGGTATGATCCCCATTTTGTTGCAAACATGGTCTTATGGTGATCTTCCATGGCAATCCTGATCTGATGGTATCTTGAGAATCCATCGGTGAAGGAGTAGACTTCCCGTCCTCCCACATTATGTAACACTTCTTCAGTAAATGGCGTAGGGAATGGATCATGTAAACATGCATCATTCAGCTTCTTGAGATCTACACATATTCTGATCTCTGCTGTTTTCTTATCTTGAACCACCATAGGGCTAATCCACTCTGATTCTTCAACATGTTCTATGATTCCTGCTTCCAGCATTCTGTCTAGTTCAATTTTCACTTTCTCCTTATATTTAGGATTCAATATGTAAGGTCTTTGTTTAACTGGTCTTTCATCTGGGTTCAAGGGGATATTCATCTCTCCCATGGGCCCTTTAATGCCCTTCATATCAGTGAACTTGGTTGGAAACAAGTCTTGATATTCATGCAGTAATTCTATGATCTTATCAATAGTGGCATCATCCCAGTAATATCCAACATTAGAAAGATTAGGTGATTTCTCTGTCCCAATATTAACTTTCTTGATTTTGATTGGTTTTCCAATAAAAGGTAGTTCGAGTCATGGTCCTTCTATGTTTCGTTGTCCTTCCATTTCTACGATGTTCACATTCCTAGGATCATCATCTTCATCGACATTGATATTGTAACATCCTTGCAATATCTAAAGAGGTGCAGTCCATTCATCCTCTTCTTGCTCCACAAGGAGGCTAGGTGCTTCCTCAAATACCTTTTTTCTTACAACCTATAAAGCTTGATCTACCAGAGGGTGTTGACTTTCAAATAAAAATGTAGCTACAAAATTTAGAGTCATACCTTGCCAGTATGCAGTGGTGAGGTGCAGTTCCGCTTCAAGGTACCAGTTGATAGGCGTTGTGTCTAGAGTAATGATTAATTTATGCACCCACTATTCTTGATGAATGTAGCTCCAGGCTTCCTGAAAACCTCGCACATGGTCTTTCAAACAACTTCGACTTGTGTAACTAACTTCGCATCCTTTGACTTGTTCTGAAAATCACGCTATCATCAAAGTGCGACATTGTATCCAGTTCGCGATGTTCCTTTTATGTGTTCCAAACCATCTTGCTGGAGTAGCTTTCAAAGCCTCATCCAGTGCCAACAGTCTCTGTTGTATTGGTACAGTTTCTTCAAATCCCAGTAAGAAAGTTTCTAAGTGATTCAAACCATAAAATGTGGGTAAATTACTTACTGTTGTGCCAATCCAGTGAAATTCTCTGGTCAGTCTAGCACATCTCCATGTAGATACTTCATACATTTTATTCTGCCAGTTCTCCAGTGCTTATTCTAAGTTTGATGAACATGCGCTGTCACTTCGCCAACTTAAATTCCCATCTACTATAGGATTAATGTAATCCTGTTGTCGTGCTGTCAGTTTGTATATATTATCCAACATATATGTGCGGTCTTATTCTCTGATGGGCTCTGTGTATATGAGACCTTCATTAGGATCCAAAGGTGCGATGACCCTAAGGCCATCACCTTCAAACATCATTCTTATTTTCTTCAAGTCAGCAACAATAGAATTGTTGAAAGCCCAATCAATTCTTAACAGTGCGGGATAAGGAAAACTATCATCGACTATCTCAATCACCTCGAAGTCCACAAATGTTCTAACCCCATCGATGTCAACAGGGACATGTTCCAGTCTTCTGAAAGGGCTCACAGCCTGTTGATTGGCCATCCTAAGCTTGATAGGGGAATATATCAACTTAGGTTTTCCCATCTATGCCCAGTTATGCTTCGTCATGAAATTGACCTCTGACCCTAAGTCGAGGACCACATAATCTATATCATAATCTCCGATCCGAGCATTCAAATGTAGCTCCTTATTTGTCCTTATCTTTTTAGATACTTGGTGTATTTCTCTATTCAACAAGGGATCTATCTTTCCTAGCTCATACTATCTGATCAGGTTTTGTAACTCTTGTACAATGCTCTCATCCTCTATCAAATTAATACAAGTGCATAAGAATTCCATGAGTCTGCTTACCTCTTTTCCTTCTCTAGGTGAAGTAGACTGATCAAAGGCCAAGGGAATTCCATATTCTCTCACTTCTGGTTGTGCCTTTGATGAAGAAGCCTGATCTCTTCTAAACTCTTTTCTTGCCTCTTCAAATGTCTGCTTCTCTCTCTTTGGATTAAATTCTTGTGTCTTCTCTACAACTTTTATGACTCCTGGTTGTTCTGTAGTCTTCCCTAGAGTCACCCTGTCTTCTCCTGTAGCAGTGCCTCCTCTAGTGATAACAACGAATCTAGGATCTGTTCCGCGAGGTTTTGCTGTGATTAGCTGTACTTGTTGGTTTCCTCCTCGTATTTCCTAAAGTTTGGCTAATATCACAAGACAATATTTTATGACATGTTCAAATTAATTGCAATAACTTCAAGTGGTACAAGGGTTCTGACAATCCCTTTCCAAATGACTTGGCTGTGCACATTTATAACAAATGATCTGACCTCTACCTCGGCCCATGCCTCCTCCTCCTCCTCTTCCTATGAATCCACCATGAGGGTTGAATTTTCCTCTTCTAGGGGAATTATATTATGTAGTGTTCCCTTTTTGCTATACTTCACCTTGAATTTTGTAGATATCCCTTGATATTTCATGTAAGAGGTCATAAGATCTATAGTCCTTCTCATCATGACCCACAGATTTACAGAATGTGCAGTAGAGTTTCTTACGTGTCTGAACATACTTTTGAATGTAATAGAATTCTCTAGGGCGATGTTTATTCCTACATACCTGGCACCAAGGTAGAGTAACTTGCTTCAAAGGGCTCGAAGCTCCAAAAGCCAAATATTCATGAAACAGGGGACAATGATCCTTGTCATGGCCTTCTGATTTGCATCTAATGCACCAGATGTCTTCTCTCTTATCTTTTCCCTTATATTTTTTCATATCTTCAACCTGCAATGATAAGCTACTTAGCTGCCTCAAGATTTGACTCATACGTGAGCTGGATTCTGCCATAGGGGTCGATTCAAGTTTTATGGCGATCTCTAATGCCTCAGCCTATGAAGCAATCTTCTGCTACATCAGAGGGACTCTGATGTGTGGTAGGAGGGAAACAATGAATCATTCTTTGTTCTTCTCATCTGGGATCTTAGAACTCAAATGACTTGTCAAGGTATTAAACCTCTGATCAAAATCCCAAACAGGTTCAACTACTTTTTGCTTGATTTCTTTCAACTCTATGATGCACTGCGATTCTAACTTGGGTTTCTTCAATTCAACAATCAAAGCAGTCTTAATCTCGTTCAACGGTTTCAACTGAACAACTCCTTGGATGAACTTCATGTACCAACTCAGTGCACGATCTCTCAGGGAAATACTAAACTGATCTCGTTTAACAGCTTCATCGATGACATTCTTAATACTCCATACTGCTTCACATAGAAACTAGTGTTGGTCAGGATCTTCATATCCATTTCCTCTAAAGGTGGGTAATCTCATCTCATTTTCCATAGATATTCCTAAGGTTCCTGACTGAGTATGCACTGAACCACTTGTACCATTTCTCTGAGTGTTCTGATAACTTAGGTTACTCTAGTTACTTAATGATGTTAAAACAACAGGTGGTGGAACAACACTTATTTCAATATTCTACGTAGTCCTTGAAGTTTTTGACTCTTCTCGGTGAGGTTCTTCAATCTTCTCTTCTTTTTCCCTAGCGGACTCTGAATGTTCCTCGTTCAAAAACTCTTATTCTTCTCCATTGTAGAAGCCTTCTTCTTGTGTTAATTCATGACTCTGATCAAACAAGTTCACCAGAGGAAATTCTATGAAGGTCCTCCCACTGCGCGTGTGTCCGATCTCTATGTCGTTGTCGCTGTCTGAATTCTTAAACATTAGATTTTTTAGTATGACCCACTACTGTATCTTCAAGATGTTCTTCTCATGCAATATCATCTTGATCTTCAACTTCAAGAAGTGTAAAAATTTTCCTCTAGGTCCTTTAATAGAATATCTCTCTTCTTGGCTATATGATTCTACCCTATCAATAGAAAACTCTGTGATATACCCTCCAATGGTACTATCAAACCAGTGATCTACTGCTCTCGACATGGTGTTATCAACTCTTTTGACCTTCTTAATCAGCGCCAACATCCAAACCACAGGTGGTCTAGATCTGATCTCAAAATGGGTGTCTGCTAATCTGGCCAGCCACTTATATAGCTCCTTATGAATTACTCCAAATAAAATCTCGTGTATATCAGTAAAGATATACCTTCCCAACTAGTATTTTGTGCTAATATTAGGGTTCTTATTCTGAGCTTCTGCGAAGTCCTTTTCTTGTTCTTCTATCCACTTCTAAATCTCTGTCTTCAATGGAAACCACCTTGACATTCCCTCAAGAAGATCCCGGTCCTGACAACAGAACCATTTGTTGGCATAGGGGAAGACCTAGGTTTCAAATCTAATAGTGCACCAACAATCCCTAACTACCAGCCCTTTCAGCAACACCTGCGAATTAGATGAAGTCTCACCCGAAGTAGCAATAGGGGGTTGAAGGACACAGGTGTCTACAACCAGAGGAATTACAAGTGGAATCAATGCAACCACACACAGAGATCAGATTATTCTTTCCATGAATACACCTATTTTGCACAGTTATATATCAGATCTAACATACTAATTCATCATCAGAGTAACAGAGTAAAAAACACAACATCAATCACACACAACAACAATATGTACGTGGTTCACCCTCTCCCTAGGGCTACGCCCACATAACTGTTCTTTATAATATATTAGGTGAAAGCTTACAATTCTATCTACGCTCTTAGCTTGCAGATCTCTCTCCTTGTCTCTTTTCTCTATCTCCCTTCCCTGCGCACCCAGATGGAGGGTTGATCTTCCCACCCAGGTGAAGATATTACAACACAGACTTCTCTCACCACACAATCCTTCTCTCTCAGTAATAACAACAATCACTCATCATCACATACCTGAATGCATATCAGGTCCTCTTGACCTTTATTTATAATTATAATAGCTCACCGACAACCGTAGGCCGAAGCCTTGGTGTCAAAACCCTAGGTGTCTAAAACCCTAGGTCAACTTGACCCACGTTTTCAGGGCTTTGCCAGCCTGTCTTTCCTTCCTTCCCGCAAGGTTCTCCAAAACATATACCGGTGGATTTTTCCGCTTGCTAAGTTGTCAATGATTCATCTTCCTTGTTGATCTATCTTCCTCGATCTCCTTGCCCAACGTCTTGCTTTCTTGGACTTCACTTAATCTTTTCTTCTTCTTTAACCACTTCGAACTGATCTCAGTCAACCTTTCTTTCACACAGTTCATGTTTCACCTTTTCTTCTGTAATATTCACTTTCTTCCATAACCAAGGGCCAACAGAGACTAAGGGCCTCTAAGGAATAAGGCCCGTGCCTTATTGCGCGCCCCTTAGAATCATTGTGAGTGACTATCATAGTCTGTCCTCATGACATAGTGGGTCTTCTCGAACTAGGTAATCGTTAACCTACAGTTCGAGCCATGACAGGAGTTCTAGTAGGCTATGGTAGGGCTGTTATCCACACTTCTCCCTCAACGTCTCTAGTTTTCGTGCATGGTCCCTCTACTCCACATGTGAGTCTAGTTGGCAATCTATCATCAGCCTACATCATCAACGAATCATGTCAGAAATAAAATCAATCATAACATCTAATCATATGTGCATATGTCATATCAACAATAATATAACCCCAATAGTCCACTCCCTGACTCAATCCAGAGTACAAGGGGTTTCATCGATGCCTCTGCATCCTTGAGGTCCAAATTCCTCCACACTCAGGAGAACCCAGTCAATAGCACCTGTCTATGTAAATATGCCAAGATAACATATAATCACATCCATAATGCCTCATAATCATAATCAACGACCAATAGTATAATAATCCAGATCACTTGCAAGAAAGTGTCCTCAAAGAATAAGTTGGCTCAGTGCGCGCAAGAGTGGGATGTTACATACACCCTATCTTGGTAAAAAATTCGTCCCGAAGTTTCACAGTATATAAGTGCCGAAATAATGTGTATCACAGTATCATAAGTCTATCTATAAAAAAAAAATGGAAACTGCTAGCGCATATCATATGCATCCTCCCAAGTCGCCAAGTGTGGACTATAGTTGTCCCACTGGACCTTGACCTGATTTACTGTTCGACGCCATAACTATCGAATGCAATGATCTAGGATGTGGATAATCTCAGCCGTGAGTGCCCCCTCAACCGATACTTGCAAGGATCACTAATATAATGTCTCAAAATAGATACGTGAAAAACATCGTGCATACGCCTCAAAGAATCAGGCAAGGCTAGTCGATAGGACATGGGCCCCTTCCTCTCCACAATCACGAAGGGTCCCACGATCCTAGGAGAGATTTTAGCTCCCTTTCCAAACTTGATCGAACTCTTATGCGAGTTTACCCACAAGAAGACTCGATCTCCAACTTCGTAACTACGGTTGACATGGTGCGCATAGGCATAACTCTTCTGTTGATCTTGTGCTTCTTTGATCCTTTGTCTTATTGTTTTCATTTGATCTTCCATTTCTTGGATCACTTCTAGTCACACTAGGACCCTATCCTCAAGCCGATCCCAACTCAAAGGCATTCGACACGGTCACCCATAAAGAAACTCAAAAGGCGCCATCTTAATGGTGCTTTGGAAACTATTGTTATATGTGAATTCTACCAGTGAGAAGAATTCTTCCCAACGCTTATGTTGGTCCATCACGTACATGCACAACATGTCTTCCAAGATTTGTTTTGTTCGTTCGGCCTGCTCGTCTGTCTCAGGGTGATATGCAGTACTAAAGTTAATTTTAGTTCCGAAGGCCTCTTGGAAACTAATCCAAAATCGTCCAGTAAACACTGATCCTTGATCAGATATAATCCTCTTAGGCATGCCATGAAGCCTCACAATCTCACTGATGAAAACTCTATCTAATTCAGGTTCCTGATACATCATATGTGTAGGAATAAAATGATCACTCTTCATTAGAGTGTCGACTACCACAAAAATTGAGTCATGGCTTCTTGCCGCCAGGGGCAATCCAATAATGAAATCCATCAAAATAACCCCCCATTTAGATTCTGGAATAGCGTGTGGCTGTAGTAATCCTTCTGGATGTCTATGTTAAGCCTTTACTTGCTGACATTCTAGACATCTGGCCACATAGTTGACCATGTCTACCTTCATTCCTTTACAAAATAATAAGGGCTTAAGGTTCTCCCTCATCTTCATGACTCTCGGGTGAGCCATGTACATTGATCTGTGAGCCTCGTTTAGGATCAACCTCCTCAACTCCTTGTTTGGTGGTAGGTAAATCCAATTTTTAAACCTCAATAATCCATCTTCGTCAAACGTAAATCCTTCAAATCTTGGTACCATCATTGTGTTTTGTCTGATAAAATCCTTGACCTCTTTGTACCAGTCCTCGTCGCGCTATAAAGTTAGAATATTTTCACGTAGATTCGTCTAAAGAAGCAACACCGAAAATATGCGTGGTCTCTGACTTAATGCATTTTACACTCAGTTCACTATTCCTTTTATGTAATTAATCTTGAAGTCGTACTCGCTAAGCAATTCCGACCAACGTCGTTGTCGCGTGTTCAGGTTGCTTTGTGTAAAGATGTGTTGTAGTCCATAATGGTCCGTTTTTAGTTCAAATTTTCATCCAATAAGGTAGTGTCTCCAAACTCTCAAGGCATAAAAAATGGCCAACAACTCCAAATCGTGCATCACATAGTTCTCCTTATGCCTTCTCAATTTCCTCGAGATGTAAGCGATCACTCGACCGTCTTGCATAAAGACTTCGCCTAATCCTTCCTTGGATGTGTCAGTGCATACCAAGAAGTCTGCATCCATGTCAGGGACTTTTAGTATCAGTGTTTTTGTCAACAACTCCTTGAGCCTCCGAAATTCCTTCGTGAATTTCTCAGTCCAAACAAACTTCTTATTCTTCTTATGCAATTCCATGATCGGATTTTCTATCTTCGAAAATCCCTGGACGAATAGTCGATATTATCCTACTAAACCCATGAAGCTACACTTCCATGACATTCGTCAACATAGGCTATTCCATAATAGCCTTGAACTTTGTTGGATCCATGGCGATACCTTCGACAGAGATGACATGCCCTTAGTAGTGAATCTTCGATTGATAAAACGAGCATTTGGACAACTGCCCATACAATTTGTGCTCTCATAGACACTATAGTACCAAGCGCAAGTGCTCGTCATGCTCCTCCATCGTCCGAGAGTAAAAAAAAATATCATCAATGAATAATTGGACGAACTTGTCCAAGTACTCGCGGAACACCCCGTTCATCAAACTCATAAATACCCTTGGGGCGTTTGTCAGTCCAAACGGTAAAACAATAAACTTGTCTTCCTTGATCCATAACTAGTGATACCCTGATCTCAATTCGATATTTGAAAACACCGTCACATCCTTCATCTAATCAAATAGATCATCAATCCTTGGAAATGGATACTGATTCTTGATTGTTGCCTTGTTTAATTGATGGTAGTCAATGCAGAGTCTCCATGAACCATCCTTATTTTGTATGAAGATAACAGATGCACCCCACAGTGACACACTCAAACGTATAAGTCCTAGGTCCAACAATTCCTTCATTTGCATTCTCAACTTCTGTAACTCCGAGGTTCACATACGATAAGGCGTTCTCGCTATTGGTTCAGTCCTCGGTTTTAGGTCTATTGTAAACTCCAATTCCCTCTTTAGCAGAATCCTAGGTAACTCCTCTGGGAATATGTCTGCAAACTCTCTCACCACTGGAAGGTATTCTAGACCTTCCGCTACTCCCTTTTCGTTTAATGCAAGGATCACAAAAATATTACACCCCTTGCACATGCTCTTCCGTAACTGCAAGGAAGAGATGAACCTCAGGGAAACTCCCTGGTTCTGACCTACAATAACGCATCTCTGTCCCTCATCATCAACCAAGCTAAACCATTTTGTCTTACAATTGAGTATTGCCTCATGCGATTCCAACCAGTCCATACTGATCACGACGTCATAAGATCCTAAGATCGTGACGTACAGGTTGGCCCTGGTGAAAAACTCTCCCAGGTTAAGGGTACAACTTGTAACCTTTCCTCAAACCTTTTGTTTGGCTCCCGAAGACATCTCTACAAAGCTAAACTCATCCTGTTCAATTGCCTTTACCTTAATCCTTTTTAGAGCTACACCAGAAATGAAACTCTCGGTAGAACTGAGATCTATCAAAATAATAAGGGTCTAGTCAGCGATGGTACCTGACGTCTCGAGCACAGTCGATTGGTGTTATTCCTCATGGTTATTCACCACTGCATGAATCCAATGGGCCCTGCCCAAATCTCCCACAGTAGTGGGTCCAGCTGATCCATATGCTCTAGTCCTCTCCACTGGGAAGATGCGTTGCTAGTGTGGCTCCCCACAAGTCCAACACCCTTTCTTCGGTCCAATACTCTTGGCACTCGAAGTAGAAGTTGAAAGTCCACTAGCCTAGAATCCTAGTCTGTTCTGCTGAATAGGCCTAAATTGCTGCTATTATGGTCGAAGTTGCTACTGATGTTGTGGTCCCAGGTAAGGAGTTCGTTGCTGAGGCGCTAGTCACTGAGGTGTAGTGAAAGTGGATCCTCTCCGAAAGCCACGATATCTTGTTGTATGCTTGGTTGGTGTCTAATGTTGTTGCACACCAGATGAAACCTTCCCTACCAGTGTCACTGGAGTCATGCCATGACCCCCGCTAATAAGCTCCTCCTCTGCTATGAGGGCCTTGTGGACGACATAATGCAAGGTATGGTGCATCAGAATCCTAACCTTTGCAGGTATGCTAACATTAAGGCCAAACAAGAACCCATTGACCTTAAGTTTCTTAGTATTAAGATGTTGAGCATACNCCTTCATTCCTTTACAAAATAATAAGGGCTTAAGGTTCTCCCTCATCTTCATGACTCTCGGGTGAGCCATGTACATTGATCTGTGAGCCTCGTTTAGGATCAACCTCCTCAACTCCTTGTTTGGTGGTAGGTAAATCCAATTTTTAAACCTCAATAATCCATCTTCGTCAAACGTAAATCCTTCAAATCTTGGTACCATCATTGTGTTTTGTCTGATAAAATCCTTGACCTCTTTGTACCAGTCCTCGTCGCGCTATAAAGTTAGAATATTTTCACGTAGATTCGTCTAAAGAAGCAACACCGAAAATATGCGTGGTCTCTGACTTAATGCATTTTACACTCAGTTCACTATTCCTTTTATGTAATTAATCTTGAAGTCGTACTCGCTAAGCAATTCCGACCAACGTCGTTGTCGCGTGTTCAGGTTGCTTTGTGTAAAGATGTGTTGTAGTCCATAATGGTCCGTTTTTAGTTCAAATTTTCATCCAATAAGGTAGTGTCTCCAAACTCTCAAGGCATAAAAAATGGCCAACAACTCCAAATCGTGCATCACATAGTTCTCCTTATGCCTTCTCAATTTCCTCGAGATGTAAGCGATCACTCGACCGTCTTGCATAAAGACTTCGCCTAATCCTTCCTTGGATGTGTCAGTGCATACCAAGAAGTCTGCATCCATGTCAGGGACTTTTAGTATCAGTGTTTTTGTCAACAACTCCTTGAGCCTCCGAAATTCCTTCGTGAATTTCTCAGTCCAAACAAACTTCTTATTCTTCTTATGCAATTCCATGATCGGATTTTCTATCTTCGAAAATCCCTGGACGAATAGTCGATATTATCCTACTAAACCCATGAAGCTACACTTCCATGACATTCGTCAACATAGGCTATTCCATAATAGCCTTGAACTTTGTTGGATCCATGGCGATACCTTCGACAGAGATGACATGCCCTTAGTAGTGAATCTTCGATTGATAAAACGAGCATTTGGACAACTGCCCATACAATTTGTGCTCTCATAGACACTATAGTACCAAGCGCAAGTGCTCGTCATGCTCCTCCATCGTCCGAGAGTAAAAAAAAATATCATCAATGAATAATTGGACGAACTTGTCCAAGTACTCGCGGAACACCCCGTTCATCAAACTCATAAATACCCTTGGGGCGTTTGTCAGTCCAAACGGTAAAACAATAAACTTGTCTTCCTTGATCCATAACTAGTGATACCCTGATCTCAATTCGATATTTGAAAACACCGTCACATCCTTCATCTAATCAAATAGATCATCAATCCTTGGAAATGGATACTGATTCTTGATTGTTGCCTTGTTTAATTGATGGTAGTCAATGCAGAGTCTCCATGAACCATCCTTATTTTGTATGAAGATAACAGATGCACCCCACAGTGACACACTCAAACGTATAAGTCCTAGGTCCAACAATTCCTTCATTTGCATTCTCAACTTCTGTAACTCCGAGGTTCACATACGATAAGGCGTTCTCGCTATTGGTTCAGTCCTCGGTTTTAGGTCTATTGTAAACTCCAATTCCCTCTTTAGCAGAATCCTAGGTAACTCCTCTGGGAATATGTCTGCAAACTCTCTCACCACTGGAAGGTATTCTAGACCTTCCGCTACTCCCTTTTCGTTTAATGCAAGGATCACAAAAATATTACACCCCTTGCACATGCTCTTCCGTAACTGCAAGGAAGAGATGAACCTCAGGGAAACTCCCTGGTTCTGACCTACAATAACGCATCTCTGTCCCTCATCATCAACCAAGCTAAACCATTTTGTCTTACAATTGAGTATTGCCTCATGCGATTCCAACCAGTCCATACTGATCACGACGTCATAAGATCCTAAGATCGTGACGTATAGGTTGGCCCTAGTGAAAAACTCTCCCAGGTTAAGGGTACAACTTGTAACCTTTCCTCAAACCTTTTGTTTGGCTCCCGAAGCCATCTCTACAAAGCTAAACTCATCCTGTTCAACTGCCTTTACCTTAATCCTTTTTAGAGCTACACCAGAAATGAAACTCTCGGTAGCACTGAGATCTATCAAAATAATAAGGGTCTAGTCAGCGATGGTACCTGACGTCTCGAGCACAGTCGATTGGTGCTATTCCTCGTGGTTATTCACCACTGCATGAATCCAATGGGCCCTGCCCAAATCTCCCACGGTAGTGGGTCCAGCTGATCCATATTCTCTAGTCCTCTCCACTGGGAAGATGCGTTGCTAGTGTGGCTCCCCACGAGTCCAACACCCTTTCTTCGGTCCAGTACTCTTGGCACTCGAAGTAGAAGTTGAAAGTCCACTAGCCTAGAATCCTAGTCTGTTCTGCTGAATAGGCCTAAATTGCTGCTATTATGGTCGACGTTGCTACTAATGTTGTGGTCCCCGGTAAGGAGTTCGTTGCTGAGGCGTTAGTCACTGAGGTGTAGTGAAAGTGGATCCTCTCCGAAAGCCACGATATCTTGTTGTATGCCTGGTTGGTGTCTAATGTTGTTTCACACCAGATGAAACCTTCCCTACTAATGTCACTGGAGTCATGACATGAGCCCCGCTAATAAGCTCCTCCTCTGCTATGAGGGCCTTCTGGATGACATAATGCAAGGTATGGTGCATCAGAATCCTAACCTTTGCAGGTATGCTAACATTAAGGCCAAACAAGAACCCATTGACCTTAAGTTTCTTAGTATTAAGATGTTGAGCATACCGAAGCAACTCCATAAAACAAGCCTTGTACTCGGGCACCGTACGACCACCCTGTCTCAAGGTGTTGAACGCGTTAAGTTGATGCTCAATGAATTCCTCTGATAGGTACCTCTCTTGGAACCGTTCTTCGAATAGTTCCCATGACATATCTTTGATGGCCATGTTCAATTGTGGTATGAGCATCCTCCACCATAAAAGAGCACTCTTCTTCAGTTGAAATACCTCCATGCGGACCTTCATATTGGAGGTATAGTCACGAAGTGAAAAGCACATCGCCATATTCTCCAACCATGCCTCGACGGTTGCACCATCCGGGGCACCAAAGAACTCGGGAAATTTTACCTTCTCAAGTTCGCGGTTGTTGGCATAGGGGCAGACCCAGGGTTCAACTCCAAGATCGCACCAACAAGCCCTAGCTACTGGCCCTTTCAGCAGCACCTGTGAAGTAGATGCAGTCTCACCCGAAGTAGCTATGAGGGGGTTGCAGGACAAATATGTCTACAACCAGGGGAATATCAGGTGGTTCCAATTACAACAACAACCTAACATGCATATACCATTCAACTAGCTATATCTGTCCTTCACAACTATAGATCTGATCTAATACAATAATGCAGATAGAAATATAACAACAACGGAGCTCACAGCATCAATCACACACACAACACCAGATGTACGTGGTTCACCCTCTCTCTAGGGCTACGTCCACAAAACTATGCTTATGATATATTAAGATAAAGATTATAGTTCTGATCTGCACTCTTGGCCAACAGATCCTCTCTCTCCATCTCTCTTTCTCTCTCCCTTCCTGCGCACCCAGCTGCAGGGATTGATCTTCACACTGAGTTGAAGATCTTACAATACCAGAAGGCTCTCTCTCTCAAAACTTCTCTCACCCATAATACAATATTCTCCCAATGAACAATAATCAATAACAAGACTCAGCCACAATACCGACCTAACCTAGGTCCTCTCGACCTCTATTTATACATTACAATCCCTCACTGACAACCTCAGGCTGAAACCTAGGTGTCAAAACCCTAATTACCAAAACCCTAGGTCAACTTGACCCGTTCTTTTCGGGCTTCACCAGCCTGTCTTTCCTTCTTCATCTTGCGGTGCTCCAAGGCATCTAATACTGGCTTTTTCCACTTCCTAAGTCATCCTCGGTCCATCTTCCTTGCTGATCTGTCATCCTCAATCTCCGTATCCAACAACTTGATTTTTCGTACTTCGCTCCATCTTTTCTTTTCTTTTGATCACTTTGACCCAATGACAATTACTGTGTCTCTTGTGAAGCTTGATTTTTACCTTTTCTTCCTCGTTCTTCACTTCCTTCCATAACCAAGGGCCAACAAGCCCCCAACACTCACTTGTGACTCATCTTGAGGCACTTGAGATCTGATCCTCTTGGTTTACTTCGACTTTCAATTGCGCAGTGCAGCCCTTGCTTTCTTCTTTATGCCTCCTTTTCCACCCTTGTGTAGACTGTCTTTTATGTGTCTGGTACCCAGTTTCAACTGCACCTGGTACCTGGACCCTTATCTTCTTGATTCCACTGAGAGCTACGAGGAAGCTGGTTATCATAGTACAACTTCAGCTGACTCCCATTCACCAAGCCTTCCTTCCAGTCCTTTCAATGTCTTCAACTGTGCAACTCCTCCTTCTGTAACATAGGCAATCTCATATGGTCTGAGCCAATGCATTCTAAACTTCCCAAGTTGTTTGATAAACTTACTGTCATATACCAATACTAAATCACCTTGCCTGAATATCTTCTTCTTGATGTGTCTGTCATGATAGTCCTTTTCTCGTTTCTTCTAAATTTGTTGATGGAAGCCTGTAATGAATCTGTCTTCTTCTAGTTCAACCAACTATGCTAGCCTCTCATGAATAGCACTAGTATCATCCATGTCTATAAATGCAACAATTCTTAAGCTTGGTACCAAGTACTCCATTGGGAAAACARCTTCAAGACCATAAACCAACTTGAAAGGGGYYTGCATTGTTAATTTCTTGCAAGTGGTTCTATAAGCCCAGAGTACTGCTGGTACTCTTAAATCCCAGTCATCCCTATTCACACTGCAAATATTTGTCAATGTTGTCTCCAAGATCTTGTTGAATGTTTCAACCGTTTYRTTTTCTTGTGGATGGTAAGGTGTACTTTTCTAATGGTGGACTRCAAATTCTTTAGTCAGGGCTTCAACTGTCTTATTGATGAAGTGTGTACCTTGATCACTGATAAGGACCTTAGGGAATCCAAACCTGGTTATTATGTCATCAAATATAAAATGCRCAGCTRTAGCTGCACTACAGTCCTTGACTTCTCTTGCTTYGGCCCATCTAGTCAGGTATTTTGTTGCAGTGATAATATACCTTKCTCCTGTGTGCTTTCTTGGTGGGTTTATAGGTCCCACGAAGTCAATGGCCCATTTTTCAAATGCTTGTAGGGTCATCTGTGGTGCTAATGGAATCTCATATCTTCGGGATGGTTTTCCAACTTGCTGGCATACATTGCATGCTTTGGTATATTCTTTAGCATCTATGTGTAATGTAGGCCACCAAAGGCTAGCTCGCAGAACCTTCTATGCAGTTGATTTTCCCGCGTAATGTCCTCCTGCAATGAATTCATGAGCTTCTTCGAGGATCATAGGGCATTCTGCCTCCCTCACACACCTTCTTAGGATCTCATCAAGTCCCATTTTATATAGCTGACCAACTATCAGTGAAAAATTTGCAACGCGCACTAGCTATTTCTTCTGAGGAATCATGTACTCACCTAGAGCCATTCCTGTTGACAGGAACTGGACTATGTCTGCGAAGTGGTCATCAATATTTCTAATGGTGAGCAGCTGTGCATCCAGTAGTGTATCCTCCAGACTGGTAGGTTCTTCGCCATGCTCCAACCTCGACAGGTGGTCTGGACCCTTATTCATTCTTCCTGGCTTAACTATGATCTCAAAATCATATTATTGAAACATGAAAATCCATATGCATATTCTCCCCCCCAACATTGGCTTGTTGACTAGGTACTTCAACATGGAGTGATCAGTAAACATTTTAAAGTGTCCTCCCAACAAGTAGTGGCAGAATTTTTGCAATGCATACACCATGGCTAGTCCCTGTCTCTCTGTAGTAGTGTAATTGATTTTAGTTGTGGATAGCTTTCTGCTGGCAAATGCTAATGGATGATCAATGTCCCCTTCTCTAGATTGTGCCAGTACTGCTCCTAATGCAATATAAGATGCATCAACATGCACATGAAATTCCTTGCTCCAGTTGGGAAAGACTAGAATAGGCGTAGTGACCATCTTTTGTTTCAGTGTGTCGAAGCTCTGTTGGCATTCGTCTGTCCAACCAAACTAACAGTCTTTCTTTAATAACTTCTCCATTGGTGCAGTAATCTGAGCATATCCTTTGATAAATTTCCTGTAATAGCCAGTATGTCCTAGTGTAGTGTGCAGTTGTTTGACTGATGTAGGTGGTGGTAAATCAACTATAATTGCAATTTTGGATGGATCCACCAACAATCCTTTCTTGCATACAATATGACCTAATAATACTCCAAATGGTGAGAAGAAGATGCACTTCTTCAAATTCAAAGCAATTTGACACTGCCTGCATTTATTCAACATTAGCCTTAGACATTCAATATGATTTTTCAACAAACTAAAAATCCAATCATCAAAGTATGCTTCTAAAAACTTATGCAAAAATTCTTTGAATGCTTCAACCACCACCCTAGAGAAGATGGTTGGGGCATTCTTTAGTCCAAATGACATCACTGTATATTGGTAGGACCCCCACTCTATGTAAAACGTAGTCTTATGATGGTCCTCCTTGGCGATGTGGATTTGATGGTATCCTTAAAACCCATTTGCAAAAGAATATACTTCTTGGCCTCCCACGTTATCCAACACTTCGTCTGTGAAAGGTGTAGGGAAAGGATCATGTAGACAAGCATTATTTAGCTTCCTGAGATCTACACAAATCATGATCTCACATGTCTTCTTATCTTGCACTACCATGGGGCTAATCCACTCCAACTCTTCGACAGGTTCAATAATCCCTGCTTCTAGCATTCTGTTGAGCTCAATCTTCACTTTTTCCTTATATTTCGGGTTCAATCTGTAGGGTCTTTTCTTGACTGGCTTCACATCTACTTTCAAAGGTATTCTCATTTCTCCCATAGGTCCTTTGATTCCCTTCATATTAGTGAACTTGGTCAGGAACAAGTCCTCACACTCGTGCAATAATTCTGTGATTTTGTCAGTGGTAGCAGCATCCCAGTAATCTCCGACATTGGCAAGCTTTGGTGTCTCCTCTGTCCTAATATTGACTTTCTTTATCTTTATCGACTGTCCAATGAATGGAAGTTCAACTCCTAGTCCTTCCACATCTCTTTGACCTTCTGTTTCTGCGATATTCACCTTCCTTGGATCATCGTCTTCATCGACATTAATGTTGTAGCATGTCTGCAGTTTCTGGAGGGGCGCAGTCCATTCATCCTCTTCTTGCTCCAAAGGCAGGCCATATGCCTCCTTAAATAATTTATGTCTCACCATCTGTAGTGCTGGATCTACAGAAGGAAATTCACTGTCAAACAAAACGGTGGTTATAAAATTCTGGATCATACCTTCCCATTCTGAAGTGACAAGGCACAACTCTGCTTGAAGGTACCAGTTAATCGGGGTGGAATCTAGCATATTGATGAATCTATGTTCTCTAGGAATGTCACTCCAGGCCTCTTCGCAACTTTGTACATGGTCCTTTGGGCAACTTTGACTTGTGTACCTTGCTTCGCAACTTCCTACTTGTGTTGAAAACCATGTTGTCATCGAAGTTCGACATTGTGTCTAGTCTGTAATATTGATTTTATGTGTCCCCCACCATCTCGTTGGTGTGGCTTTCATGGCCTCATCCATTGCCAACAACCTTTGTTGTGTTGGTACACTTGTCTCAAATTCTGATAAGAAGTTATCTAAGGGGTTCAACCCATCAAATGTGGGTAGATTACTCACTATTATGCCAATCCAACGAACTTCTCTGGTTAGCGTAGCACATCTTCTTGTATTTACTTCATACATCTAGTTCTACTAGTTCTCCAGCGCTTCTTCTGAGTCGGATAAACATGTGTTTTCACTTCGCCAGCTCAGATTCCCGTCAGCTATAGGGTTGATATAATCCTACTGTCTGGCTGTTAATTTGTAGATGTTTTCCAGTTCAAATGTGTGGTCCTCTTCTCTGATAGGTTATGTGTATCGTGGACCCTCATATGGATCTAAAGGTGCAACGATCCTAAGGCCAGCTTTCTCAAATGTCATGCATCTTTTCTTTAGATCAACAACAGTGGAATTGTCAAAGGCCCAATCAATCCCTAACAATGCAGGGTAAGTGAAACTATCATAAACAATTTCAATTACCTCAAAATATGCAAAGGTTCTTACTCCATCGATGTCCACTGAGACATGCTCTAATCGTCCAAATGGGCTGACAACTTACTGATTATCCATGCGAAGCCTGATAGGGGAATATATCATCTTGGGTTTTCCCATCAGTGCCCAAGTTTGCTTCATCATGACATTGACCTCTGACCCTAAGTCGAGGACCACATAGTCTATATCATACTCTCCTACCTGAGCATTCAAGTGTAATTCTTTATTTGTCATTCTCCTTTTTCCAATTTGGTGCACTGCTCTATTCAATAAGGGGTCTATTTTTCCTAGTTCATACTTCTTGATTAAATCTTGTAATTCTTGTACATCGCCTTTATCTTGAATCAACTTAACACAAGTGTACAAGAATTCCATGAGTTTTCTTACCACTTTCCCTTCTGTTGGCGATGCAGACGRRTCAAATGCCTGAGGCATGMCATATTCTTTGATTTCTGGTTGTCTCTTTGATGAAGATCCTTGATCTCCTTTGAACTCTTTTCTTGCCTCCTTGAATATCTGTCTTTCTTTCTTAGCATCAAACGTTGGGGTCTTTTCTGTAGCTTTCCTGACTCCGTGGTCATTTTTAGTCTTTCCTTGGGCTACTCTGTCTTCTCCTGTAGCAACACCTCCTCGAGTGATAACAACGACTCTAGGGTTTTCTTCACGAGGTTCAACATATATCAGTGGTAATTGTGGGTTCTGCTGAGGTCCTCATCTTTTCTGAAGTTTAGCCATCAACACAGGGCATTCCTCTATGACATGCTCGAAGGAGTTACAGTAACTACAGGTTGTGCAGGGATTATGACAATCCCTTACTAAATGTCCTGGTTGTGCGTAGTTGTAACAGATTATTTGTCATGGGCCTCAGCCCATACCTCCTCATCCTCCTCATCCTCTGTAGCCACTGCGAGGAGTGAAATTTCCTCTCCCCGGAGAGTTGTACTATAGAGTGTTTCCTTCTCGTTGTACTTCGCCTTGAATCTTTTATATGTCTCTAGACCTTTCATGCATGAGATCATAGGCTCTACAATCTCGATCATCATGCCCCACTGATTTACAAAATGTACAATACAAGTTTGTGGGTGTCTAGACATACTTTTGCATGTAGTAGCACTCACCTGGGCGATGCCTATTTCTGCATAGATCGCACCAAGGTGGGTTAACTTGCTTTAAGGGGCTCGGTTCCCCTAATGCCAAGTACTCATGAAATAAGGGACAATGTTCCTTATCATGGCCTTCAGATCTTCATATTACACACCAGATATCTTCCCTTTTGTCTTTTCCCTTATCTTTCTTCATATCCTCGACCTGTAAAGACAAACTAGTTAGCTGGCTCATGATATGGCTAATGCCTGAGCTAGATTCTCTCATTGGTGTTGATTCAAGCTTCATGGAAATCTCCAAATATTATGTCTGAGATGCAATCTTCTGCTGTATCAGAGGGACTCTTATGTGTGGTAACATCGCAGTGATGAACCATTCTTTTTTTTGCTCGTCAGGGATCTGGAAAGTTAATCAACCTGTTAGGGTCTTGAATCTCTGGTCGAACTCCCAAACAGGTTCTACTACCTTTTGTTTAATCTCTTTTAGTTCTGTAATACATTGTGACTCTGACTTAGGTTTCTTAAACTTTGCAATCAGTGCATTCTTGATCTCATTTAGGGGCTTAGGTTGTGCCAGTCCTTGGACAAGTTTCATGTACCAACTCAGTGCGCGGTTCCTTAGCGTAGTGATGAACTGGGTTTTCTTGATGGCTTCATCAGTGATACTTTTAATATTCCATATGGCCTCACACAGAAACCAATGCTGATTTGGATCTTCAGATCCATCTCCTCTAAATATAGGGAGTCTCATTTCATTTTCCATAAAGCTGACTAAGGTTCTTGTCTGAGTAGATGCTGAGCTACTAGTAACAATACTCTGAAGACTCTGGTGGTTTTGACTATTCTGACTTCTAAGTATTGTTGGGACAACAAGAGGATTAAATTTACTTAATTTAGTAGTTCACGCAGTTCCTGAGGTTTCTGTCTCACTTTGGCGCAGTTCTTCAGCTTCCCCTTCTTCTGTTCTGGTGGGGGGATCTAGATGCTCTTCATCAGTTAGATATATCTGTTCTCCACTATAGAAACCTTCTTCTCCATAGTTTTTCTTAAACAATTTCTCAAGGTGAACTCCTCAAAATACTTTCCCACTACACATATGTCCTGCTTCTGTGTCGCTATCATTGTCTGAGATCTTGAACATTAGCCTTTTCAGGTCCGATCAATCTACTGTATCTTCAAGATGTGGTTTTCATGCAAGAGCATCTTGATTCTTAGCTTCAGGAAGTGAAAACATTTTCCTCTGGGTCCTTTGAAAAAGTATCTCTTGGATTGGCTATACGATTCTTTTCTGTCAACAACAAACTCGGTGATATAACCTCTGATGGTACTATCAAACTAGTGATCTACTGCTCTGGATACAACGTTGTTGACTCTCTTGACCTTCTGGATCAATGTTGGTGTCCAAACCACAGGGGGTCCATATTTGATTTCAAACTGTGTGTCAGCTAACCTAGCCAACCACTCATGTAGCTCCTGATGGATTCCTCCAAAAAATATCTCATGAGTGTTGGTGACGATGTATCTTTGTAGCCAATCTTCAGTGATTATTTTAGGGTTCTTGTTCTGTTCTTCAATGAAGTCCTTCTCTTGATCCTCTATCCACTTCTGAATCTTTGTCTTTGATGGGAACCACCTTGACATTCCCTTAAAAAAGATTATGGTCCTGACAACGGAGCCATTTGTTGGCACAGGGGAAGACCCAAGGTTCATCTCCAAGAGTGCACCAAAAATCCCTAGCTACTGGCCCTTTCGGAAGCAGCTGCGAAGCAGATGCAGTCTAGCCCGAAGCAGCTATGAGGGGGTTGTAGGACAGAGATGTCTACAACCAAGGGAAAATGAAGTGGTTCCTATTACAACAACAACCTAACATGAATCTACCATTCAAATAGCTAGATCTATCCTTCACATCTATAGATCTAATCTAATACAATAATGCAGATAACAATATAAAAACAACAGATCTCAAAGAATCAATCACACACACAACACCAGATGTACATGGTTCACCCTCTCTCTAGGGCTACGTCCACAAAAATGTGCTTATGATATATTAAGATAAAGCTTACAGTTTTGATCTGCACTCTTGGCCAACAGATCCTCTCTCTCCATCCCTCTTTCTCTCTCCCTTCCTGTGCACCTAGTTGTAGGACTTGATCTTTGCACCCAACTGAAGATCTTACAATACCAGAAGGCTCTCTCTCTCAACACTTCTCTCACCCATAATAAAATATTCTCCCAATGAACAATAATCAATAACAAGACTCAACCACAGTACCGACCCTACCTAGGTCCTCTCGACCTCTATTTATACATTACAATCCCTCACTGATAGCTTCAGGTCGAAACCTAGGTGTCGAAACCCTAATTACCAAAACCCTAGGTGTCTACAACCCTAGGTCAACTTGACCCGTTCTTTCTGGGCTTTGTCGGCCTATCTTTCCTTCTTCATCTCGTGGTTCTCCAAGGCATCTAGTGCTGACTTTTTACACTTCCTGAGTCATCCTCGATCCATCTTCCTTGCTGATCTATCATCCTTTATCTCCTCATCCAATGATTTGCTTTTCCGCACTTAACTCCATCTTTTATGTTCTTTTGCTTACTTTGACCCAGTGACAGTCATTGTGTCTCCCGTGAAGCTCGCTTTTTACCTTTTCTTCCTCGTTCTTCACTTCCTTCCATAACTAAGGGCCAACAATGGTGAATGCTACTAGTACTAACTGGAGCACGTGGTGGACCCTGAGGGGGTTCCGACACCTTTGCCTCATCTCTGTCCAAAGAATTGATCAGTGCCTTAGACATCTGCTGAAAAGACCTCATCATCCCAACCACATCACCCACCACTATCTGTTCCTACTCGACAACCTGATCGTCAACCTAGGGGTTAGACCCCTCAAGCGTGGATGCTACTTGAGGCATCACGCCTCCTCCCCTAGCACCCCGTTGCCTCTACGACATCCTCTAACCATGATTACCTACATGAATACTAGTCAACTTATTTAGCAACATTATAATCAAATATCATATCAACAAAATCCGTAGTGTTCCCAAGTCGCGGTTTGAACCTACTCTGATACCATATGTAACGACCCCAATCGCTACAACACCCAACAAAGCGAAAAGTGCAATTTTTTTTTTGTTTTAGGCAGAAAGGAATTGACGAAAAAAATAAAACCACACAACTTGACGATGAAGACCACGCACGCAGATCAATCCATAATCAACAATGACTCAACCCACTTAGCACATCATACAATTGGTCGAAACATGCAGAAATCAAAGACAGAGAGAAACAACTACCCACCTGACACAAACACGACAAAGCCTACAAGCTAAAGGACAACATGCACCATCCCGACACAACAGCCTCGACGACTAGTAACTAGAACCTCTATGGCACACAAACCCGATGCATGAAGGCATTACAACCCAAGCACCAACAACAACTACCACGATCAACAACACCCACAATGGAAAACACAGATTCCAGCCAAGTTATCATTCACTTCTATCCAATAGCACGCATCATGATCCCCTCATCAGGGATCATGCCGTCCCTAGGTGATAGGTGCAACAATAACCCTGGCACAACATAACCTAGTTGGATCAAGGACTCAAGATAAATCCAACATGCTAGGATCCGAAATAACTGACAAGAAGACTACACCTACTTCCCCAAACAACAGGTTGACCAGATATAGATGACATCGCTCAAACAATTTGCGCAAGATATTAAACGACTCGATGAAAACCATAACCCATACTTGTTAAACATGATGTCTAAGTGTGAGTAGTGAACTAAAACAACCAACAAAGCCTACTATATTAACATAATAACTTGTCTAAAAATGATATCCTATTATTGGTAAATCAACAACAAAAACTTGTATGTCATTTATTATTAATAAATGTTATTATCTCCTTGTAACAATCTACCTTTATTTTCCTCATGCTCAATCACTCAAGGGGTAAGATAGTTAAGGTGATTATGTATTGTCTTGCCCATTATATACTATCTCTCTTCCACACATTAGATATTATAAATCTCTAATGCACAAAGGTTTTAATGTCTCATAAAATTGCTATGTTACTAAAAATAAATGCTACGCTAACCATTAATAAAATCGTTGTGCTTGATCACTATATCCATTTAATCATCAAGGAATTGCTATTTATTTTTACGATGGTTAACGAAACAGCTTTAGCAAAAGTTAAACTATAGGTCTCTGTCATGTAGGTTATTGTATTGATTCGTTGTTTGTTGACTGTTTGATGGATTTATTCGCCGTATGAATTTGCTGAGTAAAATATAATATAAGTTGTCATTTAAATATATGATAGGCATAATTAACATATGATCTCTCTGTGAATCAATAACAAATCGCAGTGTGTATTATATGATACATATGAAATAAGAAATTTCTGGGCGAATAAGATATTACTGTCTTATTAAAGGTATAGGGTACTATATAGTGTAAAATATAATGAAAGGTATATAAGCAATCCAAAAAGATATAAGTTTAGATGTCAAGACTCAAGATTCACTGCCAACAATCAAAGGAACCATTGTCCATTAATCAATGCAAAGTTATAGTTGCTCCTTATAACACTACAAATGTCATTCAGAATAATTATAAATATGTCAATGCTGTCATGCAATGTCAGACCATCAAGATTACTGTCAAATCAATCGTTGTTTGATATTATCATTGCCATTAATATTATACCATTATCCCTTGATAAACGAATGTCTAGATTGATTGTTGTTTAAAAGAGGAAACATTGATGTGGCAATCCATCACCAGATCGCTATACCCTGCAATAATTACATATAAAACATTGTCCCAACCATATCCACGAAATACATATGAATTCACTACCCCTAAAAAGATATCAAACAATTTGATGGGTTTACCCATCAATTCATTGAGTTTTAGCAATGGAAAATTGCTGAGTTTTATCCTCAAATCGTTGGGTTTCATCAAATAATAATGCCGAGTTTCACCATAAAAAATCGTTGAGTTTTAGCAATGACAAATCATTGAGTTTTGTCCTCAAATCGTTGGGTTTCATCAAATATTAATGTTGAGTTTCACCATAAAAAACCGTTGAGTTTTAGCAATGGAAAATTGCTGAGTTTTATCCTCAAATCATCGGGTTTCATCAAATAATAATGCTGAGTTTCACCATAAAAAATCGCTGATTTTGACATCAAGTTCGTTGGGTTCATCATATAAAAAAAATGTTGAGTCTTACATACGAAATCGTAGTCAATATAAGGTAAAGAGAACGTTGTCATTTAAAGAATCAATGTAAAATGCAGAGAAAAGGAATATAGACATAGTCAGTATGCAGTAACACCGCAGAGTAAAACTCGCCATCAAACTTAATAAATCACATAGGAATTTCGAAGGCCAGAGGTATAAAAAAAACATAGAGTAATTTCGCCTTCAATGTAATAAATGGCAGAGGAAAAATTCGTAGGCCAAATGTAATGAAAACACAGAGTCAATTTTCCGTCAAAATATAATAATCGCAGACAGTAAAAAAAAAAGCCCAGTACACACAACATACATAAAAACACAAGTAGTAAACACGAATGCATTCATGTATAAATTCACTATTGTGCAAGAGTAAAAAGGCGCAGGTGTTCAAGGTAAAATTTAGTTGTATTTCATGGAATATCCTTATCATCCTTCAAGTGAAAAATGCAGTCTAGATATAAATCAATGCTGACAATCAAGTGGAAATAAAAACGCAGTCCAAAAATAGAAAGAAATGTTGTCATTAAAATCGTAGAGAATGAAGATGAACAACACACAGAGGTATTCAATCGAAAGAAGGTAAAAGACAAACACTCAACCAGGAACAACAACACAGAGCTAAGAAGGGGTAGACAACTGGGCAAAACTATCCTTTGCTCATCATCCATACACATAAAAGCAGGGCATTAAAATCTATAGGTCTATTAACACCAAAGTGATGTCTATCGATTCAGCTCCTGGCCGACTGCTCAGGCGTGTAATGATGATCTAGGGATGAGGACGAATATAAAGCACAATATCTTCATAACAATCATTAAAACAAAACCGATCAGTCATAGAAATCAGGGTTCGAGTTCCAAGGAAATCAATTCAAGCAGCGAGCGTAAAGCTAGGATGACTTTAAGTTCTTGATTAAAAACGTTGACTAAAACACTTTTATTTACACAATTAAAGGTATAGAAATGAAAGCTCAAGATCAATAGTAATATACCATGCAAAATAAAAGTATGCGTACTGTAGCCCAAGGTGACAGCTCTAAGTCGTTGTCCTGCATGCTCCATCCAACTCTCGTTTGTCGATCGATGTGACTTCACCGATACCTCCTAGCCAACGCTAGGGGTACTCTTCTTCCCCCTTAGCCCCCCGAGCCGCAAAGGGGTCACACACACTAAACCAAAGAACAAATAGAAACCAACTCACCTTGCAAGGTCGAGATACCACTCGTTACACGAGATGGGTATCCCAACTCCCACAAGATAAGTCAGTCAAGACAAAAATTCTGTAGCGTAACGTTACGCATGAAGAAGAAGATCCATACTCCTCCTCCTCCATCCTTTTTATAGAGTTTCTAAGTGATTTCTTTCCCAATTTCCCATTTAATTTATTTTTCATTAATTTAATNCATATTCTTTGATTTCTGGTTGTCTCTTTGATGAAGATCCTTGATCTCCTTTGAACTCTTTTCTTGCCTCCTTGAATATCTGTCTTTCTTTCTTAGCATCAAACGTTGGGGTCTTTTCTGTAGCTTTCCTGACTCCGTGGTCATTTTTAGTCTTTCCTTGGGCTACTCTGTCTTCTCCTGTAGCAACACCTCCTCGAGTGATAACAACGACTCTAGGGTTTTCTTCACGAGGTTCAACATATATCAGTGGTAATTGTGGGTTCTGCTGAGGTCCTCATCTTTTCTGAAGTTTAGCCATCAACACAGGGCATTCCTCTATGACATGCTCGAAGGAGTTACAGTAACTACAGGTTGTGCAGGGATTATGACAATCCCTTACTAAATGTCCTGGTTGTGCGTAGTTGTAACAGATTATTTGTCATGGGCCTCAGCCCATACCTCCTCATCCTCCTCATCCTCTGTAGCCACTGCGAGGAGTGAAATTTCCTCTCCCCGGAGAGTTGTACTATAGAGTGTTTCCTTCTCGTTGTAATTCGCCTTGAATATTTTATATGTCTCTAGACCTTTCATGCATGATATCATAGGCTCTACAATCTCGATCATCATGCCCAACTGATTTACAAAATGTACAATACAAGTTTGTGGGTGTCTAGACATACTTTTGCATGTAGTAGCACTCACCTGGGCGATGCCTATTTCTGCATAGATCACACCAAGGTGGGTTAACTTGCTTTAAGGGGCTCGGTTCCCCTGATTCCAAGTACTCATGAAATAAGGGACAATGTTCCTTATCATGGCCTTCATATCTTCATATTACACACCATATATCTTCCCTTTTGTCTTTTCCCTTATCTTTCTTCATATCCTCGACCTGTAAAGACAAACTAGTTAGCTGGCTCATGATATGGCTAATGCCTAAGCTAGATTCTCTCATTGGTGTTGATTCAAGCTTCATGGCAATCTCCAAATATTATGTCTGAGATGCAATCTTCTGCTGTATCAGAGGGACTCTTATGTGTGGTAACATCGCAGCGATGAACCATTCTTTGTTTTGTTCGTCAGGGATCTGGAAAGTTAATCAACCTGTTAGGGTCTTGAATCTCTGGTCGAACTCCCAAACAGGTTCTACTACCTTTTGTTTAATCTCTTTTAGTTCCGTAATACATTGTGACTCTGACTTAGGTTTCTTAAACTTTGCAATCAGTGCATTCTTGATCTCATTTAGGGGCTTAGGCTGTGCCAGTCCTTGGACAAGTTTCATGTACCAACTCAGTGCGCGGTTCCTTAGCGTAGTGATGAACTGGGTTTTCTTGATGGCTTCATCAGTGATACTTTTAATATTCCATATGGCCTCACACAGAAACCAATGCTGATTTGGATCTTCAGATCCATCTCCTCTAAATATAGGGAGTCTCATTTCATTTTCCATAAAGCTGACTAAGGTTCTTGTCTGAGTAGATGCTGAGCTACTAGTAACAATACTCTGAAGACTCTGGTGGTTTTGACTATTCTGACTTCTAAGTATTGTTGGGACAACAAGAGGATTAAATTTACTTAATTTAGTAGTTCACGCAGTTCCTGAGGTTTCTGTCTCACTTTGGCGCAGTTCTTCAGCTTCCCCTTCTTCTGTTCTGGTGGGGGGATCTAGATGCTCTTCATCAGTTAGATATATCTGTTCTCCACTATAGAAACCTTCTTCTCCATAGTTTTTCTTAAACAATTTCTCAAGGTGAACTCCTCAAAATACTTTCCCACTACACATATGTCCTGCTTCTGTGTCGCTATCATTGTCTGAGATCTTGAACATTAGCCTTTTCAGGTCCGATCAATCTACTGTATCTTCAAGATGTGGTTTTCATGCAAGAGCATCTTGATTCTTAGCTTCAGGAAGTGAAAACATTTTCCTCTGGGTCCTTTGAAAAAGTATCTCTTGGATTGGCTATACGATTCTTTTCTGTCAACAACAAACTCGGTGATATAACCTCTGATGGTACTATCAAACTAGTGATCTACTGCTCTGGATACAACGTTGTTGACTCTCTTGACCTTCTGGATCAATGTTGGTGTCCAAACCACAGGGGGTCCATATTTGATTTCAAACTGTGTGTCAGCTAACCTAGCCAACCACTCATGTAGCTCCTGATGGATTCCTCCAAAAAATATCTCATGAGTGTTGGTGACGATGTATCTTTGTAGCCAATCTTCAGTGATTATTTTAGGGTTCTTGTTCTGTTCTTCAATGAAGTCCTTCTCTTGATCCTCTATCCACTTCTGAATCTTTGTCTTTGATGGGAACCACCTTGACATTCCCTTAAAAAAGATTATGGTCCTGACAACGGAGCCATTTGTTGGCACAGGGGAAGACCCAAGGTTCATCTCCAAGAGTGCACCAAAAATCCCTAGCTACTGGCCCTTTCGGAAGCAGCTGCGAAGCAGATGCAGTCTAGCCCGAAGCAGCTATGAGGGGGTTGTAGGACAGAGATGTCTACAACCAAGGGAAAATGAAGTGGTTCCTATTACAACAACAACCTAACATGAATCTACCATTCAAATAGCTAGATCTATCCTTCACATCTATAGATCTAATCTAATACAATAATGCAGATAACAATATAAAAACAACAGATCTCAAAGAATCAATCACACACACAACACCAGATGTACATGGTTCACCCTCTCTCTAGGGCTACGTCCACAAAAATGTGCTTATGATATATTAAGATAAAGCTTACAGTTTTGATCTGCACTCTTGGCCAACAGATCCTCTCTCTCCATCCCTCTTTCTCTCTCCCTTCCTGTGCACCTAGTTGTAGGACTTGATCTTTGCACCCAACTGAAGATCTTACAATACCAGAAGGCTCTCTCTCTCAACACTTCTCTCACCCATAATAAAATATTCTCCCAATGAACAATAATCAATAACAAGACTCAACCACAGTACCGACCCTACCTAGGTCCTCTCGACCTCTATTTATACATTACAATCCCTCACTGATAGCTTCAGGTCGAAACCTAGGTGTCGAAACCCTAATTACCAAAACCCTAGGTGTCTACAACCCTAGGTCAACTTGACCCGTTCTTTCTGGGCTTTGTCGGCCTATCTTTCCTTCTTCATCTCGTGGTTCTCCAAGGCATCTAGTGCTGACTTTTTACACTTCCTGAGTCATCCTCGATCCATCTTCCTTGCTGATCTATCATCCTTTATCTCCTCATCCAATGATTTGCTTTTCCGCACTTAACTCCATCTTTTATGTTCTTTTGCTTACTTTGACCCAGTGACAGTCATTGTGTCTCCCGTGAAGCTCGCTTTTTACCTTTTCTTCCTCGTTCTTCACTTCCTTCCATAACTAAGGGCCAACAATGGTGAATGCTACTAGTACTAACTGGAGCACGTGGTGGACCCTGAGGGGGTTCCGACACCTTTGCCTCATCTCTGTCCAAAGAATTGATCAGTGCCTTAGACATCTGCTGAAAAGACCTCATCATCCCAACCACATCACCCACCACTATCTGTTCCTACTCGACAACCTGATCGTCAACCTAGGGGTTAGACCCCTCAAGCGTGGATGCTACTTGAGGCATCACGCCTCCTCCCCTAGCACCCCGTTGCCTCTACGACATCCTCTAACCATGATTACCTACATGAATACTAGTCAACTTATTTAGCAACATTATAATCAAATATCATATCAACAAAATCCGTAGTGTTCCCAAGTCGCGGTTTGAACCTACTCTGATACCATATGTAACGACCCCAATCGCTACAACACCCAACAAAGCGAAAAGTGCAATTTTTTTTTTGTTTTAGGCAGAAAGGAATTGACGAAAAAAATAAAACCACACAACTTGACGATGAAGACCACGCACGCAGATCAATCCATAATCAACAATGACTCAACCCACTTAGCACATCATACAATTGGTCGAAACATGCAGAAATCAAAGACAGAGAGAAACAACTACCCACCTGACACAAACACGACAAAGCCTACAAGCTAAAGGACAACATGCACCATCCCGACACAACAGCCTCGACGACTAGTAACTAGAACCTCTATGGCACACAAACCCGATGCATGAAGGCATTACAACCCAAGCACCAACAACAACTACCACGATCAACAACACCCACAATGGAAAACACAGATTCCAGCCAAGTTATCATTCACTTCTATCCAATAGCACGCATCATGATCCCCTCATCAGGGATCATGCCGTCCCTAGGTGATAGGTGCAACAATAACCCTGGCACAACATAACCTAGTTGGATCAAGGACTCAAGATAAATCCAACATGCTAGGATCCGAAATAACTGACAAGAAGACTACACCTACTTCCCCAAACAACAGGTTGACCAGATATAGATGACATCGCTCAAACAATTTGCGCAAGATATTAAACGACTCGATGAAAACCATAACCCATACTTGTTAAACATGATGTCTAAGTGTGAGTAGTGAACTAAAACAACCAACAAAGCCTACTATATTAACATAATAACTTGTCTAAAAATGATATCCTATTATTGGTAAATCAACAACAAAAACTTGTATGTCATTTATTATTAATAAATGTTATTATCTCCTTGTAACAATCTACCTTTATTTTCCTCATGCTCAATCACTCAAGGGGTAAGATAGTTAAGGTGATTATGTATTGTCTTGCCCATTATATACTATCTCTCTTCCACACATTAGATATTATAAATCTCTAATGCACAAAGGTTTTAATGTCTCATAAAATTGCTATGTTACTAAAAATAAATGCTACGCTAACCATTAATAAAATCGTTGTGCTTGATCACTATATCCATTTAATCATCAAGGAATTGCTATTTATTTTTACGATGGTTAACGAAACAGCTTTAGCAAAAGTTAAACTATAGGTCTCTGTCATGTAGGTTATTGTATTGATTCGTTGTTTGTTGACTGTTTGATGGATTTATTCGCCGTATGAATTTGCTGAGTAAAATATAATATAAGTTGTCATTTAAATATATGATAGGCATAATTAACATATGATCTCTCTGTGAATCAATAACAAATCGCAGTGTGTATTATATGATACATATGAAATAAGAAATTTCTGGGCGAATAAGATATTACTGTCTTATTAAAGGTATAGGGTACTATATAGTGTAAAATATAATGAAAGGTATATAAGCAATCCAAAAAGATATAAGTTTAGATGTCAAGACTCAAGATTCACTGCCAACAATCAAAGGAACCATTGTCCATTAATCAATGCAAAGTTATAGTTGCTCCTTATAACACTACAAATGTCATTCAGAATAATTATAAATATGTCAATGCTGTCATGCAATGTCAGACCATCAAGATTACTGTCAAATCAATCGTTGTTTGATATTATCATTGCCATTAATATTATACCATTATCCCTTGATAAACGAATGTCTAGATTGATTGTTGTTTAAAAGAGGAAACATTGATGTGGCAATCCATCACCAGATCGCTATACCCTGCAATAATTACATATAAAACATTGTCCCAACCATATCCACGAAATACATATGAATTCACTACCCCTAAAAAGATATCAAACAATTTGATGGGTTTACCCATCAATTCATTGAGTTTTAGCAATGGAAAATTGCTGAGTTTTATCCTCAAATCGTTGGGTTTCATCAAATAATAATGCCGAGTTTCACCATAAAAAATCGTTGAGTTTTAGCAATGACAAATCATTGAGTTTTGTCCTCAAATCGTTGGGTTTCATCAAATATTAATGTTGAGTTTCACCATAAAAAACCGTTGAGTTTTAGCAATGGAAAATTGCTGAGTTTTATCCTCAAATCATCGGGTTTCATCAAATAATAATGCTGAGTTTCACCATAAAAAATCGCTGATTTTGACATCAAGTTCGTTGGGTTCATCATATAAAAAAAATGTTGAGTCTTACATACGAAATCGTAGTCAATATAAGGTAAAGAGAACGTTGTCATTTAAAGAATCAATGTAAAATGCAGAGAAAAGGAATATAGACATAGTCAGTATGCAGTAACACCGCAGAGTAAAACTCGCCATCAAACTTAATAAATCACATAGGAATTTCGAAGGCCAGAGGTATAAAAAAAACATAGAGTAATTTCGCCTTCAATGTAATAAATGGCAGAGGAAAAATTCGTAGGCCAAATGTAATGAAAACACAGAGTCAATTTTCCGTCAAAATATAATAATCGCAGACAGTAAAAAAAAAAGCCCAGTACACACAACATACATAAAAACACAAGTAGTAAACACGAATGCATTCATGTATAAATTCACTATTGTGCAAGAGTAAAAAGGCGCAGGTGTTCAAGGTAAAATTTAGTTGTATTTCATGGAATATCCTTATCATCCTTCAAGTGAAAAATGCAGTCTAGATATAAATCAATGCTGACAATCAAGTGGAAATAAAAACGCAGTCCAAAAATAGAAAGAAATGTTGTCATTAAAATCGTAGAGAATGAAGATGAACAACACACAGAGGTATTCAATCGAAAGAAGGTAAAAGACAAACACTCAACCAGGAACAACAACACAGAGCTAAGAAGGGGTAGACAACTGGGCAAAACTATCCTTTGCTCATCATCCATACACATAAAAGCAGGGCATTAAAATCTATAGGTCTATTAACACCAAAGTGATGTCTATCGATTCAGCTCCTGGCCGACTGCTCAGGCGTGTAATGATGATCTAGGGATGAGGACGAATATAAAGCACAATATCTTCATAACAATCATTAAAACAAAACCGATCAGTCATAGAAATCAGGGTTCGAGTTCCAAGGAAATCAATTCAAGCAGCGAGCGTAAAGCTAGGATGACTTTAAGTTCTTGATTAAAAACGTTGACTAAAACACTTTTATTTACACAATTAAAGGTATAGAAATGAAAGCTCAAGATCAATAGTAATATACCATGCAAAATAAAAGTATGCGTACTGTAGCCCAAGGTGACAGCTCTAAGTCGTTGTCCTGCATGCTCCATCCAACTCTCGTTTGTCGATCGATGTGACTTCACCGATACCTCCTAGCCAACGCTAGGGGTACTCTTCTTCCCCCTTAGCCCCCCGAGCCGCAAAGGGGTCACACACACTAAACCAAAGAACAAATAGAAACCAACTCACCTTGCAAGGTCGAGATACCACTCGTTACACGAGATGGGTATCCCAACTCCCACAAGATAAGTCAGTCAAGACAAAAATTCTGTAGCGTAACGTTACGCATGAAGAAGAAGATCCATACTCCTCCTCCTCCATCCTTTTTATAGAGTTTCTAAGTGATTTCTTTCCCAATTTCCCATTTAATTTATTTTTCATTAATTTAATTCGGAAAAACTTCCCCCGTGCACATGTCAACCATCCCTCTAGTTGCACCATAATTTAAATTCATTATTTATTTAATTACTCCTATTTCCCTCACCCACCTAAAAGCATTCCTAAAATCGCTCATAGGTGTCCCCATATTCCCTTACACATTTTAATGACTTACACCCTTACTAAATTCCTAGTTGTGTTCAATTTAGAAAGGTCTTAAAAAGGAAATATTCCTTACTAAGTTAGTCATTCCACTTTTTCCTTATATTTCCCTTTTTCTTTATGTTTCCCATTTTCCCTTAGTTTCCTAATTCTTTTAAGTTTCCCTCTTTTCCCTTTTTATCTAAAACTCAAATTAGCAAGTGTAGAAAAATTACCTTTTACCCCTTTTTCTTTTTAATTAATAAATTTTAATTAGCATATGTAACAAAACAATCATTTCCCCCTCTTTTAAAAAATTTAATCCCCCAAAGTAATTTGATTTTAATAAATTAATTAAATTTCTTACCCCCTTCTCGTCACATGTTTAATGATTATTATTATTATTATTATTATTATTTATCACAAGTATCACTTAGACCTAGATTTTATTTTCCTAGGCTGAGCGACATTTTTATTAGGGAAATTGTTTTTAAATCTTTCTTATCACATCATTCATTCTAAGGCCCTCTAGGTTTATTCACTTATTAGTTAACAATGTGACGTTCCCTTCAGAACGCACTAGGTGCTCCAAGGGTGCCACTTGCCTCATTCTATTTCCCTTGCGCGACGTGCCCTTCAGGACGCACTATGTGCTCCAAGGGTGCCACTCGCCTCTTTTTTTTTTTCTTGCGCGACGTGCCCTTCAGGACGCATTACAGGATCCAAGGGTGCCACTCACCTCTTTCCATTTTTCTTGCACGACGTGCCCTTCACGATGCACTATGTGCTTGAAGGGTGCCACTCACCTCTTGACTGACTTGGTATACATCAAAAACCCCTGAAGTAAATACTCCTCCAGGTGATCTTGTGGGAGACTAAGGGCCTCTAAGGAATAAGGCCTCTACTTTATTGTGCGCCCCTTAGAATCATCATGAGAGACTATCACAGTTTGTCCTCACGACATTGTGGTTCTTCTCGAACTAGGTAATCATTAACCTACACTTCGAGCCAGGATGAGAGTGCTAGTACGGTGTAGTAGGGTTTCTTTCCACACCTCTCCCTCAACATCTTTGGTTTTCATGCGTGACCCCTCTACTCCACATGTGAGTCTGGTTGACAAGCTATCGTCAGCCTACATCATCAACAAATCATGTCAGAAATAAAATCAATCATCATAACATCTAATCAGATGTACATATGTCATATCAACAATAATAAAATCCCAATAGTCCACTCCCTGACTCTATCTAGAGTCCAAGGGGTTTCATCGATGCCTCTACATCCTCGAGGTCCAAAGTCTTGCAGACTCAGGAGAACCCAGTCAATAGCACATGTCTATGTAAACACACCAAAATAACATATAATCACATCCATAATGCCTCATAATCAACGGCCAATAGTATAATAATCTGGATCACTTGCAAGAAAGTGTCCTCAAAGAATAAGTTCGCTCAGTGCGTGCAAGAGGGGGATGTTACAACAAGGTTCTGTTCCGCGGACCCCCATTCTCCCTTCTTCCGCCATGCCGCAGAGCCCGCTCACCCTAGTGGTGGCCCCCTATTTTCCCTTCTCCTTCCATGCCACTGGACCTCGCGTTGATCCTTCTTCATGGAGTTTAGGAAAATGGCTAGTGATAACCTAACTACAGAGCCCCCGTGGAAACAAAGCTCGACTCTCAAACCCTATTCTAGGTCGTGGGCCCACACTCGTCCTTCTCCTATGCTTAACACAAGGAAGGAAGAAAAGTGTCATGAAATTTATTAATATTTTCTTTCTAGTCTTACAACATTGATATGCATATAACCTCCTAAGCGCGGAGTAAAAAATTGTCCACGGTTCTCTTCATAATCGAGTATAATGGCTTGTCTCTAGCATTTTTGGTGTAGTGTCATTGTTACTTTGGGGGGTCATCTCTACAGAATACCAGAGGTAGTTCCAACTACTGTTCCACCTAAAAAGTGCCGCAAGGTAGTCATACTGCAAAATTCAACTTCTTCACAATCTGTTCAAAAGGAGAACAAAAGGACACTGCAACCACTACAGCCTTGCCCCAAGCACCTTCTATCCAACAGAAGCAGGTCGACAAG
>JZKD02S2039912.1:64142-93888 GCA_000966675.3 Picea glauca | reverse complement strand
CAAAACTATATAAAAGTGGGTTTTTTTCATCAATTTAGCTTTGGTAGGTTGGTAATAGGGCTTTACCAAAGACTTAGAGTTAGCCATGGGTCAGAGGTTCGAATCCCATTGACCCCTACATACTTTTTACATGCCAACCAGTAGTGAAGTGCCATGTATCTGCCCATGCCTGGGCCATGTGGCACTTATTCATTTGCCAGTTGACCATTGACTTTTGCCATAGAAGAATCTGATTGTCGTGCGATATTTTTCACATCCGGAGTCTGTTTTGAGAAAGTAAATATATGGACGGAATAGAGAGAACGAGATGGACGCAATGGCATTAGTTTCATCAAATTCTGAGAACTTTCATTTTTGAGCCTTTTTTAGCCCTCTCAGGCTCCTGGATCCGATTCTGGATCAAGATGAGACCTATTGAGAGTTTCATAGTATTCTTGGAGAATGAAGATGAGGGACTTAAAAGAAGTCTCATGAACTCTTTGGATATTTCATATCAACATAAGGAGATGTTGGCAGAGGAGTCAAAAGAGGATAGAGAGTGTAATATTTTTAAATATGACATTTTGTGTGTGGTTGCAGTATTTACAGGTGATAGACAATCACTTGAAGCTATCATGAAGAAGAAGGAAGAAAAAGAAATGCATTTTTACATCCCCGAGAGAGGAAAAAGTGAGATTTTTTTTGTGAAAATGGAGGATGAGACAACATTATATCATAAATACATCCAAGAGGAAGTCCATGCACATTTTTTCAAAGAAATTGAAGGAAAATTACAAGATTTTTTTGTTGCAAATGGAAAAGAGTTGGCTCATGGGGATAGCCAAAGGAAAGAAGAAGAGGGGAATTCAGATATAATTCTCATCAGTTGGAAGAGATATATTGAGTTGATGTAAGGATTGTTAAGGAATCAGGATTTACAAAAGGAAAGTACAACCAGTAAGAGGACATGTTCACAAGCATCTAGCAGTGAAATGTCTAGAACACTTAATGAAGTTGAATTGATTAACTTGGAAGATGAGACGAAGTTTCTAGAGGAATGGCTAGCTAAAGATATAAGTGATGAAGGCTGCAAAGTATTTGCAGGTATGGAAGAGTAGATTGATGCGTCAATTAACAGTGGCACAAGTGGAAATCATAGTAAAATTTTTGAAGATATGGAAGAAAAGGAGATGCAACAACCAATGGATAATAGTAACAACAACAAAATGCAGCAACATAACAACAAATTGCAGAGCATGTACCAACACAAGGATAAGATAGACATTGAGATTGAAGAATTGAGGATGTTGATGGTGAAGATGTCTCATAGAAGACATGAAAGGACAAAGAAAAAATACATTAGCAGAGAAAGTAAAAAGTTGCAGGCAAAAACACTACAACTGGACATCAAGGCAAGCAAGCAGAAATATAAAGTTTGGGATCCAGGAGGGTTTCAACAATTGAAGACTCATGATTAGGAGATCATGGAAAATTTTGTTCCTTGGGAGTTTGATGCAAGAGCATCCTACCTCCAAATTATTGTACATTTGGTAGAGACCTAGGGGGTCTTTCATTTACTAGGGAGTTGGTTCCCTCATGTTTGTTTTATTGCGTGTTCCTATGTTTTATGATTTCTAGAAGAGAGACATAAGATATGGGTTTGATAATGAAAGTGAGGATTTGATTGTAAATGTTCTCGAATGTATGATAACATGAGAGTTATTGGGAAATGAGAGACATCCCCAGTTATATCTCATAGGGATTTGTGAATCCTAAAGATAGGAGTTAAGTGAGAGGTTTGTGGATCTGAGAGGATCCTTAGGGATTGATTGTTGAGAGGATTGTGGATTTGAACCAAAATTGGTTTCAAAATCCTTGTGTATAATATTGTAATCCTTAGAAGAATTTGAAAGGTGGCCAATTGAGAGGAAATTAGGCCAAGAAGAGGGTGCAACCAAACAAATATGAATTAGGCTAGAGAAACAAAAGAAATACCTATTGATTGTGATCTAGGTCAGAGAATGCATTGAAGAGCCTTATGTAAACCCTCTGTACAATGTATGTATGATTAAGGAAAGGAATACTCTATTTCGAGTATCACTGCGGAAGTTTATATTCATTATGTGTGTTGAAAATCTCTATCATCTTGAATATTATGTCTCTGTGGAAATAGGTATCGGAAACCCTTGTAGATCGGTGTAAAGGTTGAATTGTAGACCTTAGAGTTTTGTTGCAGGTTTTGAGGAAGAGGAGTCTCAGGGAAATAGAACCTCCAAAGGATATCATCGATCACTATAAAGGATCAATGACCCTATTTTAATGGAAGGCATGTAGTTGAAGATCGAGGTCAGGAAGAAGTTACAGGAATCGTCAATCTCTTGGTACCGATTGTGGACCGTTGGATGAAAGAGAGAGTCCAAGATTTATTGGATCGTGGGAGTATGAGTTTAGAGAAAAAGGAATCGTTAGATCATGTAACCATGCAATGAGGACTGCCAAATTTTGTTGTAAAGGATGTTTGATTCTTGATCGTCAGATATGGAGGGGAAACATTGAGATTGTCGAATAGTAAGTTGGAAAACCATAGAGCAACCTCAACCATCGGGTCAACCTTAGATTAAGTCCCAGTCGTGGATTTAGATTGGAGGAAGTTGCATGACAAAGAAATCATATCGTCAATCCGAAGACATGATCAACGAAGGTGAATGAAACCGCAACTTGGAGTTGCACAAACATTAATTTCGAGGGGGTGTCGTGTTATTGATATGGATCACCCATTGACTTGGAAACTTTTGACGCCAGGATTTATGCACACTATGAAAAAGTGTTAACATGCTACCATGTTGGAGTAGTGCGGGCCATCATCTCACCGACTAATTAAAACAAAGCTGTTGGATCATCCCTTCGGTTGATGATTGCCTCAACCTTTGATCGCGGTTTGGAAAGGAAGATCTACGTACACGAATTAAAGTTCTTAATTGGTTAAGCTACGATCACAACCACTAGTTGCATAGAGGAGAAAGGGTTAGTGCCTTGTGTTTAGGTGCTTAAGGACCGGTGCAATAAAAAGAGGCAGAATTAAGAAATCAAAGACATAGTTTGAGCTTTTTAGCAGCTATAACAACTAATTGAGGGATCAACATAGATCATAAACAAATACTTGGACACCCCATTGTGGGTTTCATGAGAAATAGACCATTTATAGGCTACCATACTGTGGGTAAATCCTGCGCCAGGATATCACGTGAAGTTATCCCCAACAGAAGAGGTCATAAGTTTGAATCTCTTGTTCCCCCTTGGGGTTAGGCTTGAACATAATCAGGGTTGGCGGTTTACCATGTTTACCATCCACGAAGTGGGGAAGTACTCGGGGGTTTCTCATGAGATATTACCTCGGATAAAAAAAAATGTTTCACATAATTTGAATAGGTTTTTTCCATAAAAAATTGTAAGGATGCATAGGGCTACAAGAGATCCTTTGGAAATGTCAGTAGATGAAATGGAGGATGAAAATTCCATGCTTAAAGAAAGAGTTAAATAAATAGAGTATACCATAATACCACCCCCTATATTTGCAAGTCCAATCACTACCATTCAAGCTGGAAAAATCTTAGACATAATGCCTTAATCAAGCTCAAAGCTAAAAGGAACATCAAGTTTGTTGGTTGTTGTTAGATGCTATATTGGGAAAAAAAATTAAAAAGATGACGTCTCTCATTTTGGAGGCATGGGATTTGGAAAACAATTTCGTTTCTTTAGGATCTAGGATAACTATTTTAAGAGAGTACCTACAAGCCAACCTCACAAATGACGAGGGTTTTTATAAAGATGTTGTAATAACATTTATTCTAAAAATTTCTGGTATGACTAAACTCAGGATAAATAAGAAGATATTCCATCCCCGACACGTGTAAAATAATTAAAATCTTGTTGGATCAAAAGGATTAACACTTTGAAAGAAATATTAAGTGATCTTGATAATCTAAGTGTCAAAAAGGGGGAATCTTATTTTAAATTAATTGATTAGATTTGGCACGAAGAATAGGAGAGGTCCAAGACCCAAGGTTAATATTAAATTCCATTCTTATTACAACAAATGTTTTTGAAGAACATATGGAAATGCTAAAGGCAGTCTCAACAAAAAATTTTAATAGCATGATTGAATATACAAAACATGAAGTGGAGAATTGGCTTGTAAGATATGTCAATAACAATGAAGACATCGAAGACACTTTACAACAACTCTCAATTGATCATAGAGAATATGAAATTACATTGTTTAATATTAAAGTTAGACAATATATAACAATTGCTTCTATGAAAGATTATATTGAAAATTGGTTAAAGCAAGCTTTGATCAAGATAACTGAAGAAGGTCAAATAGAAGCGGTTAGAACGGTCATTAAACTGCAACAAAGGAGACTACAAAAGCCCCGCTAACATCCAGATAAGAAGGGAGAACACCATTGTTGTGATTAATACATATCACATTCTTCCCAATTCTTTTCTATTACTGTTTAGAAATCATCCAGTTGTGTTTAAGTTCTTGTCCCAAGAAAAACATAACCAATTTTTTGATCCTTTCTCTTTTTCTTCCTTTCAGGTTCAACCATGTTCCTATATTTATTTTACAATCCATAGGAGCCCAATCCTAGTCCAACTTTCGACGAATGCATAATTTATTTTTCTAAGACTATACTATTTTTTGAAAAAATCCCAAAGAACTACTTCAGGGATAAACTTTAATAATATCTTTTGAACTCTGGATTTTGAACATTAAATATTTAAAGGTTTCTTATCATATTCTATTTTGTTTTCAATAAAAATACTCTTTTAAAGTTCTTTCATATGCAAGCCATTATCTTTCCTTCCTTGAATGTGATCGAAAATAATTGAAATCTTGGATGGATATGAGATTTATGTTATATTTTCTGTAATTATTATTTCTATATAATATTTCTGCATAATATTTCTACACATATTATATTTTATGAGTAAAGATTCATAATCCATTTATCAAGAATTCTTGATACATGTATACTTTTCTTCTCAGTCAACAACATTTTTATTTATTTGATTGATATTTTGCACTCTCTTATTTTTCATGTTATTGTTTCAAAATTCCAAAATATTTAAAGACAATCTTTAAAGAAATTATAGAGGAATACCACTTTTATAAAAATGGAGAAGGATTTATATCCTCGTGAAGATGTTGTTTGGAGGAAATTATAGAGGAATACCACTTTTATAAAAATGGAGAAGGATTTATATCCTCGTGAAGATGTTGTTTGGAATCGAACAAATCTAGACATACTTAATCTTCATTAGAGGAATACCACTTTTATAAAAATGGAGAAGGATTTATATCCTCGTGAAGATGTTGTTTGGAATCGAACAAATCTAGACATACTTAATCTTCATTAGACTTAAAACATTCATAAAATTTTCACCAAAGATTTTTTTTTTAATAAAGTTTTAAATTTTATTAATATAATTTTTTAATTAAAAAATGCATTTTATTAATGGGTAGTCAATACATGAATAAATGTAAGTTTGGGCGAATGGGAGAGGCATTGAGTGTAAGTCGTGGTCACGTGTTATCAAAAGTGGCTTCAATGATAATGAATATTTATATTTTGGGTGATTAATAAATATATATTTTATTAATGGTGGGTTGAATTTATTTTAGTTATATATGTTTGTGTAAATATTGAATGATTTGGTTGAAAAAAACGTATTAAGGATAAATCTTCACTATATATATTATTAAAAGTGGTTTTAAATGATAATGATGGTTTGATTTTGGATGATTTTGATGGGATGTTAGTAAGTATTGTGTCTTATGTTGCTATTAAAGGTAAAATGAATGATAATGAGGTTTTATGCATAGATATTGAGGATCAGTCTTAATCATGTGTATTGTTAAAAGTGGGTTTAAATGATAATAATGGTTTGATTGTGCTGATTTTGACATGATTTTGATGGAAGAGGTACTAAATGCAAAGTGTTGGGTGATCCATGCAAAATGTAAATGATAATGAGGTCTTGTGTAGGTGAAAGGTATATAACAAATTTTGAATTATTTTGATGAAAGGGATATCAACTAAGTCTTGGGTAATTCATAAAAATGTATATATATTATTAAAAATTTCTAAATGATAATGGGTCTTTCATGGCCTCAACCACCATACTCCATACTCTTGGGTGATCTATGAAAATGTATACATTATTAAAGATGTTCCAAATAATAATGTGATTTTTATTCATCTATTAAGTACACTTTTCATTCATGGGTGATTTTGATGGAAGAGATAACAAATATAATTTGGATGATCTATGAAAATGTATACATTATTAAAGATGTTCCAAATAATAATGTGATTTTTATTCATTTATCAAGTACACTTTCAATTCATGGGTGATTTTGATGGAAGAGATAACCAATACAATTTTTGGGTGAACTGTGAAAATGAATGTGCTATTTAAAGTGACCTCAATGCAATTCTCAATGCAAGTCTTGGGTGACCTAGAAAAATTCATGTGGCATCAACATGTGACAAGTCCATGTGTAAATCTTGGGTGACCTGGGAAAATGCATATGTGTTATTAAAAATGGTCTCAATAATAATGCACAAACAAATCTTAGGCGATTTTGATGGAAGAGATACTTAAATGTTAAATTCTAGATTTGGTGTTTCTTTTTTAAGGTGATAAAACTTACTATAATTTAGTTATCAATTAATAATAAGGACAATTACTATTGGCTATTATTTATGATGTGTGTTGATTCATCACCGTTATTCAAGAAAAACCACACCACCTAAAATAACTTGATGATGGTCCATAAGGAAGAAGACTTTCACTCTTACCATTAACCTATTTCCTTAGATCATCATACACCAAATTTATGAGAAAAAATACCATGATAAGGGGCACACTTGTTAAAAGGTACTAATTAATTGTTATATGGAATCATGGATGAGGAACAACACACAGTTGTTTAGCATCTTGCCTTCAAGCCAATCAGTTACAAACTATTCTTAGTGGACTTCAACTATTATGGAGGTGTTAAAGCATAAAGTTGTGGGTCCTCATGATTCTTTGGCCCTCAAATTGTTTCATGGGCCCGTCGTATTAACCCTTTGACCCATGCAACGTGGAGGTGAATTAATTTTTTTTTCTAATGGGTTTCTCTCTTACTTAGCTTGTTTCACATGGCATATGGTTCTACATAAAATGGATTCAATGGCACATATATTCATATATTGGGGGGGTTTCTTCCACATATCATTCCACAAGTCAGTGATTTACTCATTTTCCCACGAGTATGGAGTATGGTGAAGGGGGATGGGACCATGTTATGAACTCTATGGAAAATAAAACAACATTTTATTGGTAAGTTGAATTGATGAGGAGATGTCATATTTTTTCCTATCGAGCATATGGTGCAATACAACTCACAATGGGATGGAGTTAGATGTGATACCTTAATGGATCCTCCTCTACAATAGTTGAACAATTGTGCATTAATGTCAATTTGATTTGATGAATGAGTCATCCCATACTCAACCCACGAGCCTTGAGGAGGATACATGGTACTTTAACTTCATGAATCAACATGTTTGATGTGTTGAACTAAGTTTATGATTAGTCCACACATATGTATGGTGAGACAACTTTATTATCACATTTGTATGCATGTAGTGGATCAAGTTTTATTGGAGTTAGGTGTGATACCTTAATGGATCCTCCTCTACAATAGCTGACCAATTGTGCATTAATGTCAATTTTATTTGATGAATGAGTCATCCCATACTCAACCTGCGAACCTTGAGGAGGATGCATGGTACTTTAACTTCATGACTCAACATGTTTGGTATGTTGAATTAAGTTTATGATTGGTCCACACATGTGTATGGTGAGACAACTTTATTATCACATTTGTATGCATGTAGTGGATCGATTTTTATTGAATATCTTGATGGACATCCACCTTAGTGAGTTATTACACATTTTTTAGGGGGATGTTGGTTATTTTTGGAAAGTGATTCTATATAAATCATTATATTATTATTATTATTATTATTGTAAGAGGAGTAGAGCTCAAACCTATATAAGGGTTTTATCTTTCCCTCTTTTGTATGGTTGGACTTGGGACTCTCCCCTTTGAGCTTTGTTGAAGATCTTGAAGGCAATGTTATACTAGGAGATTTTTACTCTTATGATATGTGTTCCTGGGTTGATGTTGTTGAATATTATGTTGGATATCGCTTACATCAAGTGTGTTTGAAAGACTAAACTGATATGGGTAAAATTTATTCCTAAGCAAGAATATAGTTCCCTTGTCAAGAAGATTTTAATTGTGGCTCATTCCCCTCTTATTTATCTTTGTGTTTATGGTTGGTAATATAATGTAGAATCTTTTATATTAATTCAAACTTGCTGCTATGTTTATGTGGACAATTCGTAGACATCAATTCATACGTGTATTGTTGATTTTCCTCATCAAGAATTACCACAAGTAATTTTGTACATTGGTGGGTAGCAAGATAAACTGTTTGGAGATCCCTTATTGGGTTTGTGTTCACTTTCAACCCCATGCTTATTGCCCTTGGTAAATGAGTCTTGACTCCACTTTCCCAATGGACTTGACACTAATCTTAATCCTCTGATCACTTCTCTTTTAAAATTATACTACAACACTTGTTTTTCTAAAACCACTCTTCATTTCACCTTGAGCCCTTATTACTTAAGCTTTAACAATCCTACGTCAAGGAATCTCCCCTTGATTTGGATAAGATCCAAACTAAAGTGTGAAGAGGTTTGGTCAGGTGACATTGACCTCCCTCTTAGTTCCTCCAAGTCCTTGCTTGAGCTTGAGGACTTTATCTCAATAAGTGAGGTTTTCAGAGGTAATAGGAGGGTTGGGTTTCTTGAGTTGGGTCTAGAATGATAGTGAAAGTGAGGGAAATCAATCCAAGAATTGGACTAAATTTAGCAAATCCATGGCTAGCTATCACTATCATAAGGATCATTCTACGTTATGTGAAATTCTAGACCTTAGAAGGGGTGTAAGGCATTGCGACTGTCACATATTTGAAGTGCATGATGCACTTGATATTGGAAGGAGGAATTGGAAATGGAAGTGGAATTTGAAGAACAATTTTAGGTCCAATACATACTTAGTGCATCCAATCAATTGAAAGCTAACAAGGGCAAATAAACAAAATATTTATGGTAAACTCCAACAAAAGGTATGAAGTCTTGGAAAAAAATGATTATTTATTGGATATAGTTTCAAATAGTCAATAGGTCACAATTATCCGAGGGGCTCTTCCAATTCTTGGCTCTTCCTAATTAGTCTATTGGATCTTTCCAAAATGCACTCTCTAAGGTGAAAGAAGAAGAAACAATGTAGCAAGGACAAAGGTTGAATGGTGTCATGGAGATGGAGCTATTGATAAGAAAACCAACCTCCAAGTTGGTGTCAAAGAAGAAACCCTCAATAAACATGAGTGCATGTAAAGCTTGTTATTAGAAATGTTTTGCAAGATAATATTATTATTAACTCAATTTATTAGGTGGTATACTAGTAGAGTACATAGTTATACTTCTAATACAATAGGAATATAATAGTTGTTTAACATCAATTTTGAATTTTGTATTAACTTGCTATCTCTCTCTCTATATATATAATAGTTGTTTAACATCAATTTTGTATTAACTTGCTATCTAATTGTTAATACAAAATTGATGTTAAACAAATATATATATATATATGAAACTCACTTTACCCTATTTTATTTGTAATTTATATCATAAAATTATAAAACAAATATATATTTTTTGAATTTAATTTAATTTAATTTTTATAAATATTTTTAATTAATAAATTTAAAAAATATATACTATACCATTTTTAAAATAATTAATTTAATATTTATAAGTAATTAAGGAAAAACCATAAAACCAAAAAAATAAAAATAAAATAAAATATATATTTAACATGAAGAAACAAAATATTTATTTAAGATAAACAAACTTCAAAGAATATTTGATTTTAAATTTTTTTTTATATTAAATTATAATATTAAATAAATTATAATTATATTAATTAAAAATATAAAAAAAATAATTCTTATTTTAATTAAAAATATAAAATTTTTAATTATTATTTTAAAGAAAAGAAGATAAGTACAAACAATATTTAAGGAACATTCCTGTTTTGATATAAACAAAAAAAAAATATGTTATTAAATTAATAACATTTAACATTATGTATTGATATGATTAAATGAACTTTCTTTTCATGGAAACACTTTGATGTTATAGTCGCATCAAATGTAATTAAAAAACATATAGCATTGGACTAGAAAGAACTGGAGGAAAGAATCATAATTAAACTGGAATGTATACTCATGATGAAACAATAGAATCTATAATACTGTAAATTTAATCTCTTCCTTGTTTTTAGCCTTAAGATGTGGGTCCAGATATTAAATTGTATGAGGCATGAGAATAGCACTAAGCGTTGTTTAATGGGAACATGAAAATAGCACTAAAACGTTTTTTCATTACTCTTAAAACACTCATGGTGTGGCATACTAAGAAAGCCTTTTTATGTGCAAATAAAAGGTGGTTTAAATATAATGGAGTTTTATTTAAATATGGAATGATTTTAATGATGTAAGTTTTGGGTGAGTAATGAAAATGCATATAGTTTAAATAAACATGGAGTTTTCAGTAATATGTATACATGTAAATCTTAGATGAATTTTATGGAAAAGATATTTAAGTGAAAAAATGTATGTGCTATTAAAGTTAGCAATAGTGTATTCAAATAAAAGTGTATTCAAATAAATATTGAGTTAGTTTGATGGAAGAGATAAGAAAGGTTTTTAGGCCGGGAAATACTTATTAAAATCTTTCTGTCTAATTCTGTATTGGATAGCTTGGAGTCCGGGGAATGGGCATTTAATCTTGATTGGAAAAGATTGTATATTGGGGATGGGATAGTCGACAATATTGTCGGAGGAGTTGGTTGAAGTGATTAATAGGAAAGGTGTGTACTACCTTTTCCAGGCCCATGTTGAGGCACAAGTGGGTAGGATCACTTCCAATTGGCTTACTAGTGTGAATTTGGATTTGTCTGGGCGCCTACAAGAAGAATGACATGCTTATCGATGCGCTCTTATAGATAATGGAATCATCCTACAAGAGAAGCCATATACTTTAAAATGGACAAGGGGCGACTTGTCGGGACATGTTACAGTTAAGAATGTCTACTTAGCAACAACAAAGCTGAAATGGAATTACAAGATAGGTGGTTGGAGAAAGGCCTTATGGGCTTGGAATTGCCCGCTAAAAATTAAGCTATTCATCTGGTTGTTGGTGGAAAATAAAATACTTATGTGGGAGATCCTCTAGCGCAGAGGTTTTATAGGTCCAAGTGTTTGTAAGTTATGTTTGAAGAATGTAGAATCGACTCAGCACCTATTTATGGAGTGTGCCTTTACGATGGAAGTATGGAACAAGTTAATATTGTATACAATCTATTCTGGAGTTTGGGCTGGGAATAATCTGATGGACTGTTTCAAACAGTGGATAGCCCGAAATTTTCATTTACCTACTCTTCCAACTCTAATATGTTGGTCTTTATGGAGGGAACACAATTATGTGGTCTTTGAAGACATCACTCCTAGGGTTCAGAAAGTGATCCATATATCTCTTTTAGCTTTGCGGGAATACAAACATATTCCAAAAGTATCTGTTCAGAGATTGGGGCCTTCACATCCGGCGGTGGGAGGCACGATTGGCTGGTTCGATGGAGCAACTTCATCTTCAGGTCTGAACATTGGTGTGCGGGGTGTCATCATGATCAGTGAGCAGTTTAGTTACAAATGGATCCTTAATTGTGGGCCCAGTACCAATACCAGAGCCGAATTGTTTGGTCTTTGGGCCTTGCTTTCATCGAATTCTCATATTTCTATCCAGGAGCTACATGTTATGGGAGATTCAAATATTATAATTGATTGGTTGAAGGGAAAGGGGCCCCTACAAGTCATCACTTTGGACTGCTAGATGGAATGTATCACTGGATTAATCAATCAATTCAACAAATATCCTTTGCTCATGTTTATAGAAATGACAACAAAATGACAGATAGTCTATCAAAAAAGGCATTCATAAGGGATCCCGAGAAGCTTATCTACTACCAATGTGCAGAGGAGCATGAGGGGCCACTCCAGTTTCTCGATCTTTACTAGTTCTTCTTAGCTTTTATTTTCGTAGTTGCTTAGCCTTTCTTTTTTGGGTCGATTAGTGGCACCTGTTGTTATGTTCTCTTGATTTTGGATGTCTTGTGAACATCCAAGGATTTATTGAGGAATGTGTAGTTTCTATTCTGACGTGATATGTAGTTTTGTTGTTATGGCCTGGGGGTCTTCTCTTTGTGATGTAATGGGGAATATTAACATTACTTATGGTCTTTTTGACACAAGTAAATTTGGACATTTTGTAAGCTATCAGTTTATATTTATAATCTAAATATAAAATGTAATTTTATGTGGAGAAAAAAAAAGTGTTATTTTAAAAGGCCTAAAAAATAATGAAGGGTGATGTTAATAATAATGTGTTTTTCTATACATAATAAGCATATTTACAAATCTTAGATAATTATGTCGGAATAGCTAATTTCTATGAGTTTTAGGTGACCAACGTAAATTCATATACTATTAAAAGTGGCCTAAATGATAACATGGTCTTACCTACATAACAAATATATAAGTAAAAAAATGTTGATTTTGAAGAAAAGATACCCAATGCAAGTCTTAGGTGACGAGCTATTAAAGGTAGTCTTAAACAATACTCAGTGAAAGTCTTGGTTACCTATGGAAATTTATGTGTTATTAAGATTTGACTAGCTAATATAAAGCTAGTTGAATTTGTCAAGAAAATAAATAAATTATTATATTAAGGATGTTTTAGAGTATCACTAAAAATGATTACATAAATTAGATCAAAGCAGTTAATGCAAAGGTCCCATTGTTTGTAAAGGGTTTCTTTTGAGAATAAACAGAAATATATTTTGATTTATTATACATATTTTGATTTATTATACATATTATACATATTTTGATTTATTATACATATTTTGAGAATAAACAGAAATATATTTTGATTTATTATACATATAATAAGTACACATGTAAACCTTGGACAAATTTGAAGAAAGAAATACTCGAAGCAAGTTTTGGGTGACTCGTGAAAATGTATATATGTTATTAAAGGTGGCCTCAATAATAGTGTGCTAATTTATATATAATAAGTACACTTGCAAATATTGGATGATTTTGATGGAAGGGATACCCAATGCAAGTTTTGGATGATCCATAAGAAAATTGTATGTATTATTAAAAGTGACTTAATTTATAATGTGGTATTTGGGCGATTTTGATGGAAGAGATATCTAGTACAGGTTTTGGATGGCCCATAAAAAGTGTATGTAACAAAAGTGGCCTAATTTTAATATCGTCTTATGTATCTAACAAGTACATGTGAAAATTTTGGATAATGTTGATAAAAAATATACTTAGTGCAAATCTTGAATGACCTATGAAAATGCAGATAAAGTATTGGTGATCTTAACTATAATACTCGATATACATCTTAGGTGATCCATAAAAATATTATATATGTTATTAAAGTTAACCTTGATGATATTGCATTACCTTACGCATAATAAGTACACATGCAAACCTTAGATGACTTTGATGAAAGAGACATTCAATGATTTTAGGTGACTTTGATGAAAAATATATCCAACGCAAGTCTTAGGTGACTTGAACTTCTATACATAATAGGTATAAGTGTAAATATTGTCTAATAATAATGTAAGAGATACCTAATGAAAGTCTTAGATAACACATGAAACTACATATGCGTTATTAAAAGTGGTCTTTTGGGTGACAGAGATGGAAGAGACATTTAATGTAAGTTTTGTGTGACCCATCAAAATACATATGTGATATTAAAAGTGGCTTTTTCGATGGCAACAATGAAAGATATACCTAATGCAAGTCATAGTTGACCCATTAAAATACATATGCGTTATTAAAAATGGCTTTAAGGATAATGTGATCTTTTGCACATAAAATTTAGACGTGCAAATCTTGAGTGATTGTAAGATAATTGATGAAACACATATGTACCATTAATGGTGGATTAAATGACGATGCAATCCTCTATATTTATACATAAATACCTAATAATAATGATATTTCTATGTAATTATTTCTACAACATAATAATCACCTTTCTATTTATATCCCTATTTGTACATAACAAGTTACTACATGCACAAATCTTTAGTGACTTTCTCAAAATCTCTTTGAAAAAAGTATATTCTAGTACAAGTTTTAAATGACCCGTGAAAATGCATAAATGTTACTAAAGGTGTCCTCTATGGTACTACATCTTTTTACACAAATGGTATACATGTGCAAAACTTGAATGGCTTTGGAAAAAAAAAAACATTTGTTTGAGTTTTGGGTGATATAAAAATTCGTAGATATTATTTATCATGGCTTTCATGACATTTCCATCTTTATATATCAAATAAATATAAAGATAACCAATAAAATTATAAAGATGTGGCATAAATGTCAAAAGAATACATAAATGATACATAATGAATACATGCTTTATGAGTAAATGATGTTCATTCAAATTTTGAGTAATCCATGCAAATACATAAATATTATTAGAATATGTCGTAGTATAAATGTTCTATGTTTTGGTTCTTTTTTTATTATATTATGTGTTTAATTTTACTTGAAATCTAGTGAGAAATTGTTGGATCTGCATATTTGACTAGTTAAGTCTATATAATCTAAGTGCCCCGGGGTTTTTCATCACGCTAAACCCATTTATGCATTCAGAAATACAATTTAAACAATAGAAAATTGTGATTTCACCCAAATTTATATCACCATATTTCGATGAAAAATATCAAAACATAAAATGTTTAAACAACACCTTCGAATATTAAATTAATGTTATAATGAAAAAATATTATTTCAAATTACAAATTTAATTTAATATAATCTTTATTATATAAACCTTAAATCAATGAGACAAGACTTCCTAAGTAAGGTAGGAAAATACATAAATGCTAGTAAATATGGTCTTTAGTATGTCAACCTTAAACCAGTTTGACAAAGGAAAAAATAAATTGGTGGTAATTTTTGGCGATCCAAGTAAATGCTTATTACTTTGTGGTGATCTTGATAATAATTTTTATAATTTATTATTAAATTCAAATGACCAAACTGAACAACTCTTTTGTTTTCTTATTGGTATTGAACCAAATTGAAATGTTTAATGTAATCATGATTTTGAGAAATCAAAATCAATTCCATATCAGTGTATCATTTTTAATTCATAAGTACTTAAATCTTTGTGGTTTGGAAGAATCAAAGGAATAGATCAGTTTTTATGATCAAGAGTCTTGGATGATGTAATTAAAATTATTCTAATATAATTTTGTGCGAATTTCTTATTGGAAAAAATGCTTAAATGTAACATCCCACTCTGGTGCACTGAGAAAACTTATTCTTTGAGGACACTTGCTCGCAAGTGATCCAGACTATTATGATATTAAAACATTTGTCCTTGATTATGATGTGTTATGATGGATGACATGATGTTTCACTGCATTGACATAGACAGGTGCTATTGACTCGGTTTTACTGAGTGTGCAGGGTTTTGGACCTTGAGGATGCAAAGGCATTGATGGAACCCTTGGACTCCAGATCGAGTCAGAGAGTGTGCTATTCAGGTTTGATTGTTTTACTGTGATCCTAGTACATTTGATTAGATGATATGATGTGGACATGTCTAACATGATTGTTGATGATGCAGGCTGACGATAGCTTGCCGACCAGACTCACATATGGAGTAAAGGGGCCACACACACGACTACCAAAGAGGTTGAGGGAGAGGTGTGGACAACAGCCCTGCCACAACCTACTAGCACTCCCACTTTGGTTCGAACTGTAGGTTAATGATTACCTAGTTCGAGAGGACCCACCATGCCATGAGGGTAGACTGCGACAGTTGCTCGCGATGATTCTAAGGGGCGTGCAATAAGGCGGGGGCCTTATTCCTTAGAAGCCCGTAGTCTCCCACAAGTTCACTTGGTGGAGTGTTGACTCCAGGGGTTATTAATGTCTACCAATCAGTCAACAAGCGAGTGGCACCCTTGGACCACGTGGTGCATCCTGAAGGGCACATCGCGCAAAAGAAACAAAAGAAGTGAGTGGCACCCTTGGAGCACTTGGTGCATCCTGAAGGGCACGTCACACAAAAGAAAAAAAAGAGGCGAGTGGCACCCTTGGAGCACGTAGTGCATCCTGAAGGGCACGTCGCGTTGATGATGATAAAAGGAACGAACCTAGATGGCCCTAAGACAATCAACACTTTAAGAAATTTTAAAACAAATCCCCTAATTAAATGTCACCCAGTTCAGAATCTAAGTCCTAAGTTTGAAACTTTGCTAGGGGTAAAATTTTGCCTACCCTTGAGAAAACATCTCTAAAAATTTAAAATAGTAAAATTTAAAATAAAAACCCTTTAAGTAATAATTTTGGTCTTCATAAATTTTTGGGGTAAAATGAAGAGAGTAAAAAATTAATTAAAAGCTGTGGATATAAAATATAAAGAAGAAATTAATTATTTTTAATTTTTGATAGTTTAAAAAGGATGCTGAATTAATAATAAAAGGGAAAAGGGGGTTAAATTGCAACTGCCATTTTTTTTTAGCTCTAATAAAAACGGGAAAGAGGGAAATTATAACATTTAGGAAACTAGGGAATGGAGGTAACTTAAAAAGGGAAAGAGGGGAACTTATGGTAAAAAGTGAGGTCAACTTAGTAAAGAATCTGCAATTAAGAACATTCTAAATTGAACTAAATTAGCAACTTCATTTTAGGGAAAGTATTTAAAAACTGTAAGGGAATCTAGGGACACCTAGGAGTAAAAATAGGAGTAACTCTAGGTGGGTGAGGGAATAAGACAAATTAATTAATTAAATAAAATAATTATTGGAGGAAAGTGGGGGATGGATGACACTTGTACGAAGGAGAATTATTAGAAGATTTTTATTAAAACTTAAATTAAATGAGATTTAGGGAAAGTTTGGAAGTTCTAAAAATCTATAAAAGAGAGGAAGGAGGAGGAAGTAGGGGATCGACTGTTAGCGTAACATTACGCTGCCGGATTTGTGACTTGACTGATTACTTATGGGGAGTTTGGATTTCCCATCTCGGATAGGAGTGGTAGCTCGGATAGGAGTGGTAGCTTGGCCTTGCAAGGCGAGCTGGGAGCTAGACGTACCATCTGGATATTGTGTGGCCCCTTTGTGGCTCGGGGGACTAAGGGGGAAGCAGAGTACCCCTAGCGTTGGCTGGGAGGTATTGGTGCAGTATCGATGGTCAGCGAGCGAGAGCAGCACAGAGCACGCGAATGACCCTAGGAGCAGGCGAATAGACAACGGTCTGATTCAAATTCTGAATTTTACGTCTAAAATTATAATTCTGAATCTATAGGTCTGATATTTAGGTTGGAAGTGAACACTTTAGTAGTATTCCTTTACCACCATAAACAGTCCAGGTGCATGGAACAAATGTTTATGTTGGCCTTGAATATTGCTAACAGTTGCTATTTTACCAAACTGTCCTTCCTCTAATTTTTAAATGGTAGAATCCACTGCTACGATTGGGTGTTCTTATTACTTTATACGTTCCTCGAACCAGTTAATCCGTGAGTATCCTTGGATATTCTACTTGTCGTTTTGTTGGTATTTGGCCGTCTGATTTTATTTTAATATGTATGGAAGGTGTTTTGGCTGGTGCGTTAATAGCTATGATCTTATCATAACTCAAATTATGTAGGATTGGGATCCAATAAATTAAAAAAAAAAAATGTTAAATTTAATTTCCGAGTTAAAAAAAAATGAGAAGCTTATTCCCGAAATTCTTGTAACTAACGCGAATGGAACGGGGAAATAGCTCTTCGGGATTTCGCTGCTTGCCCTCGTCTTTGAAGTTTCATGACCCTTCAGCCGAAAAAACTGCGCCCAAAATTGGTGTTAAATCCCCCGCATGGCCTTTTTTTTTCCTAAGTCTCTTCCTGGCGTTGGATACCTTCCAGATGGTCGCGCTTCCATTTTCTCCCTTGATGATTGCTTGTACTTCCAGGAGGTGCGTTTGGGACGAATGTTGTTCCCACGAGTGACCTGAACTAGCCTTTACCACTCTGCCAGACCACCCAGTACAGTCGGCGAAGAGGTTTAGGGTTGATTCTAGAGCTGGCGTTTTTCCTAAATTCATGGGTTGGTCTGCGTGGTTCCCGGCAATAAAATTTATGTTGATCAGTTGCGTGCTACTGGCTGCGTGTTACATTTTTGTTCAAACCACCACCATTACCTTAACCACAGTCTAAGCATCCACCAGCGGGGACGTTGTTCCCAAGGAGATTCGTAAGCCTGCAGTTTAGTTGATTTCCCTGACTCCTGTAACTGATCTTTCATCTGCATTAATCAATCTGACCATTTGCGCATCTTTAATTGAAGTGGCGTGAATCTTTCCTTATGATCTATTTGCCTATTGTAATGAAGACCGATTGCATTTGAATCCTTTGACCATGTCCTTAAGCCGCATTCCTAGCTGCTTGAACCGCGTTGATGAATGGACCGCTCTGGACAGGCGGCGAATGTTATGTGACAACATCTGCGGTCAGCGAATTTTTAGTGTGGTGTAGTCTGGGCGCAACTACTGCGTGACAGGACTGTGTTTATTGTTGAATTTCCCAAGTTTCAGAGTGTGGCAAATTATTATTCACTTCCTGGCTTTTCCTTTAAAAAAAAACAAAAAACAAAACTACTACATCCGTGGATTAATTACCCTGTGAGACTTATAACGCAGCGCGGAAAATTTTCATGGTGTTCTGTATAACAATGGTTTTATTATTCCATGGCTAAGTCGTTTTATTTTAATGTCCAATTTCTCCATCCTTAACTATGTCTTTTTTTTCCATTATCCTGTTGGTTAACCCTAAAAGTAACAATTACTTTTCTTTAAGCCTATGAAATTTTGTTGCGTTCTGGAATTTAATGGGTACCTTTGTGTGCATGTGGATATGGAGAATCCTACACTCTATGATATGGCCTCAATAGTTCTATTTCAATAGCCTTTGATATTGTTCTTCATTAGTGGCACTTTCTTATGAAACAGATAAATAGTCTCTCGGTTGTCTTCGCGTTAGTTGAATCTTCTAGTTAGCTACTGCTGCAAGGTAAGCCCTCTTACCTTGATAGGGGGAATGATCTAGTAACTCTTCGACACACCCAAAAATGAAAAACAAACCTTTTGCGGATATCCCAAAAGAAATTAAAAAAAAATTGGGTTCCACTTATTATTGACTTAGTTGGGAATATTTTATAGCTTAACTTGTAACACCGAATTATTTAAAAATCTACTTTGGAATTATAAGGAGGGTTATAAATTTATATGCAATAGATGTTACCCACTAAACCATGCATTTAGGGTTTTTGATTATGCTTGGTTCCTATATAAAGTTATTAAAAACAATAAGAATGTTCACATTATTACACTATTTTACTTGATATTGATGAAATAATAAATTGCACGATTCCATTTACCACATTAGTAAAACTGATAGTTATAAGCTAATAGGCCCTTTTAGTTCTTAAGGTGGAAAGTGGTCCTTAAACCTTGCTACATTCATTTAAAAGTGTGAGCTACAGTAGAATTTAATGAAAGATTAATTCCGCCTTGAAGTAAAGTAGATGACTACCTTGCATAAATTATGGATTTATCATCGTTGGGTTGTGGCATTAATTATTGGTTCAAAATTACTGGCTATCGATTTATAAATTTAGATCATTGAGTTAATGTTAATGTTAATTTATACGCTTGCGATAAAGATTTTTGAATATTGTGTTAATTATGGATTTATAATCATTGTTTTGTTGAGACAATTATTGGTTCCTAATTATTGTCTAATCGAATTATAAGTTTAGATCATTGAATGAATGTTAATGTAAATTTTACAAGGATTGCGTTAAATGATTTAGGATATTTCGTTAATTATAGATTAAATGTTAATTATTGCGTTAAATGATAATTATAACTATTCATTATTTTTATGATTATAATTAATGACTAATTATCTTGTTAAATGTTAAACCAGTCGAAGTTCAGACTTGCACGATAAGGTCCCTTGAATGTTGTTTTAGAGGGTACCTTGATGACGAATTATGATCTAAAGTTGCGCAATGGAATGGCCTTAAGACTCTTATAGATTTTAGTCCCTTGTTTAATTAATGTTGTACTGGATTGTAAAATTTTTGTGTGCTTGGTCTACTTGTGTCGGGCGGGACGTAGACACCTCCATGTTCCTCAGAACATTCGCCAGCCCTGAGACCTTAAATGGTTAAAATAGATGGGAACTTGGGCTTGAGCGTTGCTTATGTGTCTTGGAGGTCCTAACCAGTGCAGGGTAGGATGGATGGGTAGTCAGTCTTATTTATAGTCGATTGATTGTCGTTTAATGCATGCAGATACTTGATGTGCGTCTTAGGTCGTCATGTTGTGTTGTTGTTGTATGTGTCTTGTTCGTCGTCAGGTGGCGACGCAGAGTCAAATGTGTATATTACCCTTGTACACACGCACACACATAGCATAAAAAATAAAAAATAAAAAAATTGCACTTGTTATATGAGGATTGTCGTCGTAATGAGGAGGATCGTTACATATGGTATCACAGCGGGTTCGACCCGCGACTTGGGATCGCTACGACTTTCGTTGACATGATTGGATTATATTGTTGCTCATTGAGTTGATTGTGTGCGTGCGGGTAATCATGGTTAGAGGACTCCATGGAGGAAGACGACAGGGTGATAGGGGAGGAGGCGCGACGCCTCCAATAGCATCCACACCTGAGGGCTCTAACCCCTAGGGAGACGAGTAGGTTCTCGGATAGGAGCAGATAACAGTTGGCGATGTTGTCGGGATGATGAGATCTTTTCAGCGCATGTCCGAGGCACTGATCAACCATTTGGACAGAGATGAGGCCAGGGCACTGGCATCTACTGAGGTTCCGCCGCGCGCACCGGTCGTTACTGGTAGCATTCACCGTGAACTCGAGAAGGTCAAATTTCCCGAGTTCTTTATTGCCCCAGAAAACGCAACCGCCGAGGCATGGTTGGAGAACATGGCGATGTGATTCTCACTTCGCGATTATACCTCCAACATGAAGGTCTACATGGCGGTCTTTCAACTGAAGGGGAGCACTCTTATATGGTGGAAGACGCTCCTACCACAGCTGAACATGGCCGTCAAAGACGTGTCATGGGAACTGTTCGAGGAATGGTTCTGAGAGAGGTACCTTTCAGAGGAATTGATTGAGTGTCAGCTCAATGAGTTCAACGCCTTACGACAGGGAGGTCGTACGGTGCCCGAATACGAGGCTCATTTTATGGAGTTGCTCCGGTATGCTCCGCACCTTAACACGAAGAAACTTAAGGTCAATAGGTTCATGTTGGGCCTTAACGACAACCTGCGTGCAAAGGTTAGGATTTTGATGCCTCAAACCTTGCACGATGTCGTCTAGAAGGCCCTCATAGCAGAGGAGGATCTTATCAGTGGGGGTCAGACTAGGACTCCAGCGAGACCAACAGGTCAAGTTTCATCTGGAACATAGCAGCACCAGACACCAGCGAGACATACGTCAGTATATCGTGGCTTCCAGAGGGGATCCACTTTCTCTACACCCCGACAACTGCCGCCTCAGCAACGAACACCTTATCGGGGACCACAGCATCAACAACAGTGTCGCCCGCAACAACAGCAGTTTAGGCCTGTTTAGCAGAACATAACAGGGTTCCAGGTCGGTGGGTCATCATCTTCTACTTCGGGTACCAAGACTATTGGGCTGAAGAAGGGGTGTTGGACGTGTGGGGAGCCACACTACTAGCACGACTGTCCTGTGGAGAGGGCCAGAGCGTCCGGATCAACAGGACCCACTATGGTGGGAGATATGGGCAAGGACCATCGGATTCATGCAATATTGAATAACCACCAGGTAGAGCATTAGTCGACTATGCTCGAGATGACAGGTACCGTCACTGACCAGACCCTTAGTATTTTGATAGATCTCGGTGCTACTGAGAATTTCATTTCTGGTGCAACGCTAAAAAGGATTAAGGTAAAGGCAGTCGAACAGGATGAGTTTAGCTTCATGGAGATGGCCTTGGGAACCAAACAGAAGGTTGGAGGAAAGGTTACGGGCTATGCCCTTAACTTGGGAGATTTTGTCACGAGGGCCATCTTGTATGTCACGATCTTAGGATCTTATGATATCGTAATTGGTATGGATTGGTTGGAATCGCATGAGGCGAAACTCAACTGTAAGACGAAACTGTTGAGCTTGATCGATGACGAGGGACAGAGATGTGTGATTGTAGGACGGAACCAGGGAGTTTCCCTGAGGTTCATCTCTTCCTTACAGTTACGGAAGAGTATGCACAAGGGGTGCAAGCTTTATGCGATCCTTACGTTAAACGAAAAGGGAGTAGCGGAAGGTCTTGAGCACCTTCCGGTGGTGAGAGAGTTTGCGGACATGTTTCTGGAGGAGTTACCTGGGATGCCACTGGAGAGAGAATTGGATTTTACCATAGACCTAAAACCGGGGACTGAATCGATAGCAAGAACGCCTTATCGGATGTCGACCCCGGAGTTACAAGAGTTGAAAATGCAACTAAAGGAGTTGTTGGACCTAGGACTGATACGTCCTAGTGTGTCACCGTGGGGTGCACCGGTTATTTTCATATGAAAGATGGACGGATCGTGGAGGCTTTGCATTGACTGCCGTCAACTAAACAAGGCCACGATCAAGAATCAGTATCCCTTGCCGAGAATTGATGATTTGTTCGATCAAATGAAGGGTGCGACAATGTTCTCCAAGATTGATTTGCGATCAGGGTATCACCAGTTGCGGATCAAGGAGGATGACGTCCCTAAGACCACCTTTAAGATGAGGTTTGGACACTACGAGTTTACTTTTTACCGTTTGGACTGACAAACGCCCCAGGGGTATTTATGAGTTTGATGAATGGGGTGTTCCGCGAGTACTTGGACAAGTTCGTCCAAGTGTTCATTAATGATATTTTGATTTACTCTCGTATGATGGAGGAGCATGATGAGCACTTGCGCTTGGTACTACAGTGTCTACGAGAGCACAAATTGTATGGGAAATTGTCCAAATGCTCTTTTTATCAATCGAGGATTCACTACTTAGGGCATCTCATATCCAGCGAAGGTATCACCATGGATCCAGCCAAGGTCGAGTCTATTATGGAATGGCCTGCACCGACGAATGTCACAGAAGTGTGTAGATTTATGGGTTTAGCAGGATATTATCGACGGTTTGTCAAGGGATTTTCGAAGATAGCAAATCCGATCACGGAATTGCAGAAGAAAAACAAGAATTTTGTTTGGACCGAGAAATGCGCGGAAGCATTTCGGAGGCTTAAGGAGTTGTTAACAATAGCGCTGATACTAAAGGTCCCTAACATGGACGTGGACTTGTTGGTATGCACAGACGCATCCAAGGAAGGTTTAGGCGGAGTCTTGATGCAAGACGGACGAGTGATTGCTTACATTTCGAGGAAACTGAGAAGGCATGAGGAGAACTATGCGACGCACGATTTGGAGTTATTAGCCATCGTTTATGCCTTGAAGGTTTGGAGACACTACCTTGTTGGACAAAAATTTGAATTAAAGACTGATCATTGTGGACTACAACACATTTTTATGCAAAGCGACCTGAACGCATAACAATGGCATTGGTCGGAATTTCTTAGCGAGTACGACTTTGAGACTACTTACATAAAGGGAACAGTGAACTGAGTGGTGGATGCTTTGAGTTGGAGACCACGCATCTTCTCGGTGTTGCCTCTTTAGATGAATCTACGTGAGAAGATTCTCACTTTACAACGTGACGATGACTGGTACAAAGAGGTCGAGGGTTTTATTGGACAAAACACAATGATGGTACCACGATATGAGGGATTTTCATTTGACAGCGATGGGTTATTGAGGTTTAAAAGTTGGATTTACGTACCACCAAATGACAAGTTGAGGATGTTGATCCTGAGCGAGGCTCATAGAGCAGTTTACATGGATCACCCAAGAGTCACGAAGATGAGGGCAGACCTTACGCCCTTATTCTTTTGGAAGGGAATGAAGGCAGACATAGTCAACTATGTGGCCAGATGTCTAGAGTGTCAGCAAGTAAAGGCTGAACATAGACACCCAACATGATTACTTCAACCACATGCCATTCCGGATTCAAAATGGGAGGTTATTTCGATGGATTTTATTGTTGGATTGCCATTGACGGAAATGAGACATGACTTGATTTTTGTAGTAGTAGACACTCTGACGAAGAGTGCTCACTTTATTTCTATGCATACGACGTATCAGACACCTGACATAGCTAGAGTTTTCATCAGTGAGATTGTGAGGATGCATGGCATGCCTAAGAGGATTATATTTGATCGAGGATCAGTGTTTACTTGACGATTTTGGACGAGTTTCCAAGAGGCCTTGGGAACCCAACTTAACTTTAGTACTGCGTATCACCCAGAGACTGATCGACAGACCGAGCGAACAAACCAAATCTTGGAGGACATGTTGTGCATGTACGTGATGGACCAACAAAAGCGTTGGGAGGAATTCTTGCCACTAGTGGAGTTCGCTTACAACAACAGTTACCAGAGCACCATTAAGATGGATCCTTTCGAGTTTCTTTACGGGAGACCGTGTCGGACGCCCTTGAGTTGGGATTGTCTTGAGGATAGGGTCCTGGTTTGACCAGAAGCGATCCAAGAAATGGAAGAGAAAATGCAAACCATAAGACAAAGGATTAAAGAAGTGCAGGATCGACAGAGGAGTTATGCTGATGCGCATTGAGTCGACCGTAGTTATGAGGTCGGCGATCGAGTCTTCTTGCGGGTTAAACCTCATAAGATTTTGATCAAGTTTGGAAAGGGAGCTAAACTCTCTCCTAAGTTCGTGGGACCTTTTGAGATTGTGGAGAGGAAGGGGCCCGTGGCCTATCGACTAGCCTTGCCTGATTCTTCGAGGTATATGCACGATGTTTTTCATGTATCTGTTTTGAGACATTATATTAGTGATCCTACACATGTGATTGACATGACTTCCTTGCAGGTATCTGACGAGGGAGTGCTCACGGCTGAGCCGATCCGCATCTTAGATCATCGCGTTCGACAGTTATGATGTCAAATGGTAGACCAGGTCAAGGTCCAGTGGGATAATTATAGTCCGCACTTGGCGACCTGGGAGGATGCATATGATATGCGCTAGCAGTTTCCATTTTTGTTTGATAGATAGATATATGATACTGTGATAAACTTATTTCAACATTTATACTATGAAACTTCAGGATGAAGTTTAGACCAAGAGGGGGTGTATGTAACATCCCGCTCTGGCACATTGAGAAAACTTATTCTTTGAGGACACTTGCTCGCAAGTGATCCAGACTATTATGATATTAAAACATTTGTCCTTGATTATGATGCGTTATGATGGATGACATGATGTTTTACTGCATTGACATAGACATGTGTTATTGACTCGGTTTTACTGAGTGTGTAGGGTTTTGGACCTTGAGGATGCAGAGGCATCGACGGAACCCTTGGACTCCAGATCGAGTCAGGGAGTGTGCTATTAGAGTTTGATTGTTTTACTGTGATTTTAGTACATTTGATTAGATGATATGATGTGGACATGTCTGACATGATTTTTGATGATGCAGGCTGACAATAGCCTGCCGACCAGACTCACATATGGATTAAAGGGGCCACACACATGACTACCAGAGAGGTTGAGAGAGAGCTATGGAAAACAACCCTGCCACAGTCTACTAGCACTCTCGTGGCTCAAACTATAGGTTAACGATTACCTAGTTCGAGAGGACCCATGATGTCGCGAGGGTAGACCACGATAGTCGCTCGCGATGATTCTAAGGGGCACACAATAATGCGGGGGACTTATTCCTTAGAAGGCCTTAGTCTCCCACAAGTTCACCTGGCAGAGTGTTGACTCCAGGGGTTATTGATGTCTACCAATCAGTGAAGAAGCGAGTGGCACCCTTGGAGCACGTGGTGCATTCTGAAGGGCACGTCGCACAAAAGAAACAAAAGAAGCGAGTGGCACCCTTGGAGCACGTGGTGCGTCCTGAAGGGCATGTCGTGCAAAAGAAACAAAAGAGGCGAGTGGCACCCTTGGAGCACGTACTGCATCCTGAAGGGCACGTCGCGTTGATGATGATAAAGGAATGAACCTAGATGGCCCTAAGACAATCAACACTTTAAGAAATTTTAAAACAAATCCCCTAATTAAATGTCGCCCAGTTCAGAACCTAAGTCCTAAGTCTGAAACTTTGCTAGGGGTAAATGAAGAGAGTAAGAAATTAATTAAAAGATGTGGATATAAAATATAAAGAAGAAATTAATTATTTTTAATTTTTGATAGTTTAAAAAGGATGTTGAATTAATAATAAAAGGGAAAAGGGGTTAAATTGCAACTGCTAATTTTTTTAGCTCTAATAAAAAGGGGAAAGAGGGAAATTATAACATTTAGGAAACTAGGGAATGGAGATAAATTAAAAAGGAAAAGAGGGGAATTAATGGTAAAAGGCGAGGTCAACGTAGTAAAGAATCTGCAATTAAGAACCTTCTAAATTGAACTAAATTAGCAACTTCATTTTAGGGAAAGTATTTAAAAACTGTAAGGGAATCTAGGGACACCTAGGAGTAAAAATAGGAGTAACTCTAGGTGGGTGAGGGAATAAGACAAATTAATAAATTAAAGAAAATAATTATTGGAGGAAAGTGGGGGATGGACGACACTTGTACGAAGGAGAATTATTAGAAGATTTTTATTAAAACTTAAATTAAATGAGATTTAGGGAAAGTTTGGAAGTTCTAAAAATCTATAAAAGAGAGGAAGGAAGAGGAAGTAGGGGATCGAATGTTAGCGTAATGTTACGCTGCCGGATTTGTGACTTAACTGATTACTTGTGGGGTGTTGGGATTTCCCAGCTCGGATAGGAGTGGTAGCTCGGCCTTGTGAGGTGAGCTGGGAGCTAGACGTATCATCTCGATATTGTGTGGCCCCTTTGCGGCTCGGGGGGCTAAGGAGGAAGCAAAGTACCCCTAGCGTTGGTTGGGAGGTACTGGTGCAGTCTCGACGGTCGATGAGCGGGAGCAGAACGTAGCACGCGGACGACCCTAGGAGCAGGCGAACATACAATGGTCTGATTCAAATTTTGAATTTTACATCTGAAATTATAATTTTGAATCTATAGGTCTGATATTTAGGTTGGAAGTGAACACTTTAGTAGTATTCCTTTACCACCATAAACAGTCTAAGTGCATGGAACAGATGTTTCTATTGGCCTTGAATATTGCTAACAATTTCTATTTTACCAAATAGTCCTTCCTCTAATTTTTAAATGGCAGAATCCACTGCTACGATTGGGTGTTCTGATTACTTTATACCTTCCTCGAACCAGTTAATCCGTGAGTATCCTTGGATATTCTACTTGTCGTTTTATTGATATTTGGCCATCTGATTTTATTTTAATATGTATGGAAGGTGTTTTGGATGGTGCGTTAATAGCTATGATCTTATCATAACTGAAATTATGTAGGATTGGGATCCATTAAAATAAAAAATAAAAAATGTTAAATTTAATTTCTGAGTTAAAAAAAAATGAGAAGCTTATTCCTGAAATTCTTGTAACTAACGCGAATGGAACGGGAAAATAACTCTTCAGGATTTCACTGCTTGACCTCGTCTTTGAAGTTTCATGACCCTTCAGCCAGAAAAAAAGTGCCCAGAATTGTTGTTAAATCCCCCGCGTGGACTTTTTTTTTCCTGAGTCTCTTCCTAGCGTTGGATACCTTCCAGATGGTCGTGCTTCCATTTTCGCCCTTGAAGCTTGCTTGTACTTCTAGGAGGTGCGTTTGGGATGAATGTTGTTCCCATGAGTGACTTGAACCAACCTTTACCACTCTGCCAGATTGCCCAGTACAGTCGGCGAAGAGGTTTAGGATTGATTCTAGAGCTGACATTTTTCCTAAATTCATGGGTTGGTCTGTGTGGTTCCTGGAAATAAAATTTCTATTGATCATTTGCATGCTACTGGATGCGTGTTACCTTTTTGTTCAAACCACCACCATTACCTTAACCACAATCTGAGCATCCACCAACGGGGACGTCGTTCCCAAGGAGATTCGTAAGCCTGCAATTTAGTTGATTTCCCCGACTCCTATAACTGAGCTTTCATCCACATTAATCAATACGACCATCTATGCATCTTTAATTGCAGTGGTGTGAATCTTTCCTTATGATCTATTTGCCTATTGTAATGAAGACCGATCACATTTGAATCCTTTGACCATGTCCTTAAGCTGCGTTCCCGGCTGCTTGAACCGCGTTGATGAATGGACCGCTCTGGACAGGCGGTGAATGTTATGTGACAGCATCTGCAGTCAGCGAATTTTTAGTGTGGTGTAGTCTGGGTGCAACTACTGCGTGACAGGACTGTGTTTATTATTGAATTTCCTGAGTTTCAGAGCATGGAAAATTATTATTCAGTTCCTGGCTTTTCCTTTTTAAAAAAACAAAAAAAACAAAACTACTTCATCTGTGGATTAATTACCCTGTGAGACTTCTAACGCAATGTGGAAAATTTTCATGGTGTTCTGTATAACACATGGTTTTATTATTCCATGGCTAAGGCATTTTATTTTAATGTCCAATTTCTCCATCCTTAACTATGTCTTTTTTTTTTCATTATCTTGTTGGTTAACCCTAAAAGTAACAATTACTTTTCTTTAAGCCTATGAAACTTTGTTGTGTTCTTGAATTTAATGGGTACCTTTGTGTGCATGCGGATATGGATAATCCTACACTCTATGCTATGGCCTCAACAACTCTATTTCAATAGCCTTTGATATTGTTCTTCATTAGTGGCACTTTCTTATGAAACAAATAAATCTTCTCTCGGTTGTCTTCGTGTTAGTTGAATCTTCTAGTTAGCTACCGCTGCAAGGTAAGCCCTCTTACCTTGATAGGGGGAATGATCTAGTAACTCTTTGACACACCCAAAAACGAAAAACAAACCTTTTGCGGATATCCCAAAAGAAATTTAAAAAAAATTGGGTTCCACTTATTATTGACTTAGTTGGGAATATTTTATAGCTTAACTTGTAACACCGAATTATTTAAAAATCTACTTTGGAATTATAAGGAGGGTTATAAATTTATATGCAATAGATGTTACCCACTAAACCATGCATTTAGGGTTTTTGATTATGCTTGGTTCCTATATAAAGTTATTAAAAACAATAAGAATGTTCACATTATTACACTATTTTACTTGATATTGATGAAATAATAAATTGCACGATTCCATTTACCACATTAGTAAAACTGATAGTTATAAGCTAATAGGCCCTTTTAGTTCTTAAGGTGGAAAGTGGTCCTTAAACCTTGCTACATTCATTTAAAAGTGTGAGCTACAGTAGAATTTAATGAAAGATTAATTCCGCCTTGAAGTAAAGTAGATGACTACCTTGCATAAATTATGGATT
>JZKD02S2039912.1:5164-28030 GCA_000966675.3 Picea glauca | reverse complement strand
ATGGTTTTTCTTTCTCATTCTATTAATTGATTTTAATTATTTATAAATATCAAATTAATTATTTTTAAAATGGTGTAGTTATTTGATGATATAAATTACAATTAAATGAAGTAAAGTGATTTTCAACTAGTTATATAGATAGTTATATAGATAGATGATAAAACATTAATATATATTTAGTTTTCATTTATAAATTAAAGTTATCTATGTGAACATTAACAACATTATCTTATTTTTACTTGACACGACTTAAATGAAAATGTTTATTTTGGAAGTTACTTATATATCAAAAATTCCAAGTTATTTGTCAAAAATTATGAAACTCTTAATAACTTTATATATTTCTATAATTTTAGAAATATCTCATTGGAAACTAGATTATTATCTTTTGGTGTATACATCTCTTGATGATTTTTTTTAGTCATTAGAATATACAATAGAATTTGGGTAAATACGTGTGTTGCCTAAGCATAAGTTTTTATATCATAGGACAAATAATCAACTATCATTCTAGTGGATTGTTATTTTTTGGGAAGAGAGAGAGAGAGAGAGAGAGAGAGAGAGAGAGAGAGAGATGTGTGTGTTTAACAAAGAATTAATGAATTTCCATGACACACTTAGCATAACTCATCACCTATCAACATGTCATAATGACTTTGTCATAATTGTTAGGTTACTAAAAAAAACATTATGGCAAGATGAAAATGGAATTTAAGTCCATGTCATGCAATTGTTTAGAGTATCGATTGAATTAAAGATAGAAGGGAGAAATGTGTTTTTGAAAGTATATGTCACTATCAAGTCGTTGGTATTTCCTACCATACTTTGATTGTAAAACTGATATTCATTTTGATAATGTGTCCAGTTATTTGTTTTTGCACTTTCGTTGATTTTGATGATGAGTTGAGACATAAAAGACATTGATGGAGGATAATTGAGAAAGGGTGATATCACCTATTTACATATCTTGAAGTTATAAATTTTTAAAAATCACTCTCGATACCAAGAGAATATAATCAAATATATGTGTATAAAGATTGGTTTGCAAAACTAAAATCATTTGAGTATGTAACTGATCATAGTTAATAGTGATTATGAGAAAATTTATAAATATGAATTATGTTAGAGTATACGGATATTTCTAAACTCTACCACAGTTTGTATCCATAAACTTTTCTATAATCATTTAAACACCAAAATGATTGTTTATAATTTTTAACTTTAATTTACTAATTACTAATGTATACAATGGGATATATCAAACTTATAACATTAATGAGTAGATATTAACAAAATAATACTTTAAAAATGTTTTTTTTTTATCTCATATTGATGGCTAGTTTTAATGAGTAGATATTAACAAAATAATACTTTAAAAATGTTTTTTTATCTCATATTGATGGCTAGTTTTAAATGCATAATATGTGGAAATTTTGAGCTTATATGAGGTAGTTTAAATAGTTAATTAAATAATGGTGGGTTTGATAAGTTTGTCCATATACTAATTTTTTCTTACTTATATTAGATAGTTTAAATAGTTAATTAAATAATAGTGGGTTTGATAAGTTGTCCATATACTCATTTTTTCTTACTTACTTGAGAAGTATATGGATGTCTATCCAAAAACTTGTCCGTATTTTACTCTCAATAAATGAATAAATGAAAGTGAATTATGTAAAGCCATTACCAAAAACTCACAAATGACATCATAAAGATTTTTAGTAGTAAGGTGAGTAATATATTTGCAATGAAAATAAGTATTATTTAATGGCATGGGTGCAACATTGTTCGCAAGCATCTATATTTTTCATGCACTACACTAATATATAAACACAATTGGTTTTTTATTTGCTATACGCAGAGTGAGAGCTGAGAGCATAACATAGCTAATTATTGATGGTGTTTTATAGGATTTCTCTTGTGTTGCTATCTCACATTCAAACAAATTTGAAGAACATAGTCAAGTAGTTAGGTATGTGATCAATGTTATTCTTAATGTTATTCTTATTAGTGGCACTTAATTATTTATTCATGTTCCATGGATCTCACATGTTCTAAATATCAAGTTGACAAGCCTTGTTATAGTTGACAAACCTTTTTATAGTTGACAAGCACTTTATAGTTGACAAATATTTAAACACTATTTTTGTTTATTAAGCATGTGAATGCATACAATCAATCTAGAATTTAATAAGTTGAGAGTGTTTGATCAACAAAATACCAACTTGTTTAAAGTTGATTAAGGGTTCCTAACATTGTTTGATGTATAGATCACTACATCATGAAAAATTAGTTTTGGTTGATTATTGTTGTCTTAAGGTCCACGCGCCAAATTTATCATTCTATCACTCTCGAGGAATAAGAAATACAAATACCTATCATTTCATGTCACTTTTCCCTTGGATTTTCTTAACCAAGGAGACTATAGACCATCATCTTCGAGACTTGCAAATTCTAGTTTTGAGCTTGATGGTGGATGTATTATTCCTTTCACTTTCAAGGGGGTTGGGGGGTTATGATTTATTCATTGCTTCAATATTTTGACTAAGGTGAGGAAGCAATTGGTGGTGGTTGTTTTAGTTCGAGATTGGTTTACCTTTGATATTGAGGTTCATGTTATTCTATTTAGAATTTTCTAGAGATTTTACCAGGAAATATTCTCTTTTGGGGTTTTTGGAGGATGGTTACACGTGTGTTTAACTAAGTGACTAACAAATTCTAGGATTTTGGACCTGTTAGATTGATCCAAGTAGTAAACACAATTGGCACATTTTTCAGAAAGTCCAACATTATAGTTTCAATGTACATAGTGGTGTTTCATGTAACATCCCCCAACTTAACTGAGGAACATTACTACATGAAATACACATAAATTCAAAAAACAATTGCTAACTAAAATGCTTGTAGCTTACCATGTGCGAACTATACACATATTTAACCATATTTAGATACCAATAACTATATGTAGCTACAACATGCTGAAATGACATGAATGAAATAAATAAACTCATCTACAACAACAATATATAATTCATTCCCATTCATAGAGTAAAATTCACAATAGTTAAACTCATAATTAACTCAGAAAATAGATAAACATTGATATTTTTAAAACGTTCGTGCATAGATGATTTTAGGGGATAAATTTCACAAATGGGATAACTTTCCATGGTTTTTCCCAACAAATGGTTCGCCAATTTCTATTTTTTTCTAAACAAAATCCGTCCAAATTACATATAATAAAATTATTTTATCTTAAATGTCACCAAAAATTTTGTAACTCGTTGCTTGGGATGGACATTCCACCTAACCATAGACTTGTTGTCCCAAATATCAATAGAAATTCACCCATGAGTTGGGGCTAGGAATCCACAAGAAAAGGATGTCTCTCACTATCCAATCACATCTCAGATATCCCACAACTCGTTGGCATTCTCCTACAACTATCTTGAATTCCACCATCTCTCTTCTTCTTGACCTACCTAACCAAGGAATGTGCCCCTTCACTTCTCTTAATCCATTGGGTTGCACCATTTGTTTATATGGTTCTATTTGGCACAGGTAACTAGGAATATCACTACTAGGAACTCAAAAGAACTCATTGCTAGGAAAAACTACCAAGAAACAAAAATGATCACTTGTTATTATAGTGAAACTCACACATAAGTTCACTCTTCAAGCCTGAAAACCTGTCTCTTTAGTCTTTAGCTCCAAAAACACTCCAAAATATGTCCTCCATTGTTGCTCCAACTCCAGTTCTCTTTTTCCATGTTCTTTGCTTTTTGTTCATGCAAAAAAAACCTATAAAAACTACTCTCTTTGGCCATATGAATTTCCTTTTCCCCCAAGCTAGTTGACTTCTCACTCTATCCAATGTTGACTATACTTCATCCCCATGCTCCCAATAACTATGGGATGTGGCTCTTTACACCCACCCTCTTACATGAGTTTAATGATTGGGCTCTCATACACTCAACTAGAAAAAAATAGAAAGTTGCCCCCAAAGATAATAAAATTCAGGACCCATAAATAATTTCCCCCTTGTAACCCTCTTAGACACTCCCTTTTCTTGTGGAAAAATCATCCCCCATCTCTTTCCATGTCCCCCAACAGTTGGAATCACATTTTATTTATTTAAAATTTAGAAATACAATTTGCATATTACATTGCATGGCCATAGCCACATTCATATCTACATTATGTATTAATTAAACTAGAGATTATAGAGAGCATGTTACATTACTCCTTCCCTATAATTGTGCACCTTCCTTGGTGCAAAAGACCGTGCCAAAATACATATACAAATTTACAACACAATACTTAGAGAAATAAAAAAATTGCAATTCCACAACTCCAACCACAATTCCAACCATAATCTATTGTTTTCTCTCAACTTGTTGACCCAAGGAATGTGCTTCCTTCAATGTTATCGATCCATTGGGATGCACTATTATTTTATTAGGACTATCAACGTAAGTGACCAAGAATTCTCAAATGTGGTTTTGGAGATCTAGCTTCCCAAAAATGGAGTCTTACATTTTTAGCTTCTATTTCCTTCAAAATTGACAAAAAATTGTAGGTATTCCTCTCGCATGGTTTAGTCGTGCTCTCACACTGCATATTTAGGACCATAGCAGGTCCATTGGGCCTTTACCAGGTCGATGTTTTTGTTCCTGAGCACTTTTGTTTTCTAGTTCATGATGTGTATTGGTTCCACCCGAAACTCCCCCCGTGCTCCACTTGGATCACAGTCCAATCAATTATGTGGTTAGGTTTAGACACATGTTTCTTTAATAATGATACATGAAATGCATTATTCACTCTCATGGATGTAGGAAATTCTATCATGTATGAAACTACCCCTATCTTTTCTAAGATCTCAAAATTCCCACAATATCTTGTTGCCAACTTTGGGCAACAACCCAACCTTAGAGAACTTCTTTTCTCTTTCACTTTTAGAAAAACATGTTCGCCCACTTTAAAATCTCTAAAAATGATGTTCTTGTCTACATATATTTTCTTCCTATCCTAGGTAGCCTTTAAATTCTACCTGATCCTTGTCATCTTCTCTTCCATTTCCTTCAAAAAATCTATCCCAATGACAACTCTATCTGTTGGGTTATCCCATCTCACTGGTGTGTTACACTTCCTTCCATTCAATGCTTCAAATGGGCTCATTTTTACTGAGGCATGATTCCCATTATTGTAAGAGAATTCAACTAAGTGGATGTAATATGCCCGCTTTAATGGTTGGTCCATCACATACATTATGAGCATGCCTTCAATGACTATGTTGGTCCTCTATGTTTTCCCATCTGAATCTAGGTGATACGTTGTACTAATATTTAAATTTGTTTGAAAGCCTTTGAACAAACCCTTTGAAAAATTGGATGTGAACATTGGATCTCTATCTGAAACAATTGCCTTGGGCACTCCATGTACCCTGGAGATTTCTTTCATGTAGATCTATGTAATGTTTGTTTCCTTGTGTGTAATTTTCACAAGAATAAAATGTGCAACCTTCGTCAATTTTTCGACCGCCACCATGATGGAATTATGATGATTCACTATTTTTGGCAGATTTGTAATAAAATAAATTGTAACTACTTCTCATTTCCATTCTGGAATGGGAAATGGTTGTAAAAAACCCACTGGATGTCTATGTTCTACTCTTACCTTTTGACACTCGAGGCATCTATCTATGTAATCAAACACTTCTTTCTTCATTTCAGGCCAAAAATATTGGCACCTTACAATTGCAATTGATTTCTGGTATCCTGGATTCCTAATATATGGTGCATTGTGTATTTCCTTCAACACTATATTTTTCATCTCACCAAAATTTGGCACATATAGTTTCCCTCTGTACATGAGTATTCCATCCTCTTGTAGCTCATAATATTTAACTTTTTGTTGTAAATTTCCTTGTTGTAATGTCTATTTTATTTTTAAATAGTGTTGATATGAATTTGTTGCTTCAATTATTTTGTATTTTAAATAGGTATTGTGCATACTAACGGTTTTGTTATGTATCTCATGTTCTTTTATGTTGAGTACATTAGTCACCTGATTTTCTTTTCCCTTGATATGTTTAATTTCAAAGCCATATTTACTCATAAATTTGATACATCTAGTTTTCTTGCCATTTAATGTTGGATGCCAAAATAAATGTTTCAGGTGACAATGGGCGTTCCTTATCTCAAATATTATCCCCATGAGGCAACGTCTCCACATTTTTAGCACATGAACAATGGTTTCTAATTCCAAGTCATGTGTAGCATAATTCCTCTCATTCTCTTTTAATGTTTGGAACTTGTAGATGCATACCACATGATCCTATTGAGTGAGGACTCCACCTATCCATTCCTTCCATGCATCAGTGCACACCAAAAAATATTGATCCAAATTTGTAATCTTCAAGACTAGAACACTTGTTAAAATTTCTTCTAGCTGCTGAAATCCCTCTTCACACTTGGAACTCCATTCAAATTTCACTCCCTTATTTTTCAAAGAAGTGGCTAGGCTTGCAATCTTTGAAAATCCTTTTATAAATCTTCAGTAATAATTGGAAAGACCCATAAATGATATGAATTATGTCACATTTCTTGGCACTGGCCATCCTCTAATGGCCTATATCTTCTAGGGATCAACCGTTATCCCATTTGCTGAAATAATATGCCTCAAGTAGTGAATCATATTTTGATTAAAGATGCACTTACTTAGTTTGGCATACAATTTATGCTCTCATAAAACTTGCAACACCATTCTTAAATGTTTCTCATGTTCATGTTCTATATTTGAGTAGATGAGTATATCATCCAAGAACACAATCAAACACTTGTCTAGTTATTCCCTAAACACTCCATTCATCAGGCACATGAAAACAACCGAGGAATATGATAGCCCAAATGGAACTATTGTAAATTCATAATGCACATATCTTGTCTCGAAAGTTGTCTTTCTGATATCTTCTTCCTTTATCCTTACTCGATGATAACCTGATCTTAAATTGATCTTGAAAAATATTTCTTCACCTTTGAGATGATCAAATATATCATCAATCCTTGGAAAAAGATATTTGTTCTTTATGGTGACCTTATCCAGTTGTCTAAAATCAATGCACAACCTTAAAGTTCTATATTTCTTCTTCACAAAAATCATTGGGGCTCCCCAAGGTGAAATACTTGGGTGTATATAACCCTTCTTTAAAAACTCTTCAAGCTGCATCTGTAACTCTTTCAATTCTAGTGTACCCATTATGTAAGGTTTCTTGGACACTGGGGCAACTCTTGGCACCAAATAAATAGAGAAATCAATGTCTCTCTTTGGTGGAAATCATGGGATTTCTCCAAAAAAATATTTGAAATCCTTGAAGACTGGATGGTCTTCAATACTTTCCACTTTATCTTTGGTTTCCTATTCCATATGGATTGCAAAAATTTGACATCCCTTCCTGAAACTCTTTTTCAGTTACATGACTGAAATTTCTCTAACAACTACAACTCTTAGAATTCCTTGAATCTTGCATTTTTGCCCTTCCTCATCAATAAAAATGATTATATTGTTGTAACAATCTGGGACATCATGGTGTTTTTCCAACCAATCCATGCCAATTAGAAAATAATATGAACCCAATGGTATGATGTTCACATCTACTTTTGTGTTGAGTCCATTCATGTCTATTGGGAAATGTTCAACCAAATCACTAATTTTCCTCTTATCCCTTATGACTAATTGAAGTAACCAAGATGTCTTATGCTTACTCCTTTGTAAGTGAAAATTTTCAACAATGTTAGATTTTGTAACTATGGCTAGCTTCATAATCAATCAAAATTTCTATGGGTTGGCTATCAATCTTACCTTCCAATCATGGGGTATTGATACTTTGCTTACTTGTTTTCCGAGGATGCATAAACCATTGGCACGTTTTCTCCCATGTCTTCCACTGTTTCAACCTCCTAGATTTTTTGGAAAATCCTCATTCTTTCACGTTTATGAGGGAATTCCCTATACAAGTGATTTCCCTCACATCCCCAACATTGTACAGATTGTTGCCTTGGCCTTTTCCCAAATGAATATGAAATCTTGTGCTCATTTTGGGTTTGATTGTCCTTTTTTATTTTCTTATGAGTTTTTAGTGAAAAAGGGTGTCTTAAAACCTTTCTACCTTTGATCCCTCCTTCCGTTCATCATTTCATTCCAAGCTTTTTGGAGGAATAGCCTACCTCTGCTCTACTCATAAATATGTTTTTCTCTTCTTATGGTCTCCTCGAAAGTATTGGGGCTATCATATTGTATATTGTCACTATATAAGGAAGGTAACCCACTCAAAAACCTTTGGATTTCAAACTTCTCATCCTTTATGAAGACCACATACTTAAACAATTCAAATAACCTATTCTCATATTCATCCATTGTCATGCTTCCCAATTTGAGTTCAAAGAAATATTTAATATTTCTTTCATAGTAATTATTAGACAAATATTTCTCCTAGAAATATCCTTTTAAATTCCTCCATGAGACCTTCCTCTCATTAAGGTGTTTGGCTTGCCTAAGCTGATCCCACCACATAGTTGTCTTTCCTTGCAAGTGGTAGGTTGAAATTATTTTTTATACCCTTGAGGGATAGTCATGCAGCTGGAAATACTTCTTCATTTCCAACAGATAGGCCTCATCCTCTTCTCCCTTCCTATGCTCACCATTGAAAGTTGGTGGATTTATTTTCTTGAGTTCACCTTGCAAGATGTTTTCTTATGGCCTTCTCCTCTACCCCCTGATAGGAGACACACTTGGGTTTATACTTGGCCTTGAAATTTTATGATCTCTCCTTGTAGATTGATTTGGGGAATGATGGAACCTACTCATTCTCCTTGAATTTCTATCATTCCCATGCTCATCCCTTATTCTATGGGATTTGGATGCTGTCACATGTCTATCACTATCATATTTCTTCATGCCAAATTTTTTATTGGCATGCCTATGAAACATATTTAGACTATGTAGTATATCCTCTTGAGATTTCATAATCTTCTCATTATATTCCCTATATCATTTCACTTCTCTATGTAGGCTTCTCATATTTACAGGCTCCTGCCTGCCTCTTCTTCCATTAGAATCTGTCTCAACATTTCCCATGCTGACATGTAGACTTATGACCTCCTCCTCATGGTTGTAAGATCTTTGTGTATCTTCCATGACTGTGGTTCTCATTCAAGAACCAAACTACCCTCTTGAGCCTCTTAATTATGAAAGAAAATGTGCATGCAATAAAATTTCTATTAGACCAAAAAAATATATACATACACAGTTTTGGAAAAAGAATGCATAAATTTTCTTCTCTTTAATGACCATCRGTCATCTTCTTCTAAGTTGAMTAKAAAWWWTTTCTACTCGGATCAATTTTATAGGTTGCTAGATGGATTMTCCTTCTCAAGGCMTTTCCAACAACTATTTGTTTTCCCAAATATGAGTTCTGAGCTAAAACTTATGGCCAATTGAATATTACCACTTTACCCCTGTTGTGCACCTTCTCCCAAATGTAAAATAATATCAAACACCAAMTTTGGMCACCTACAWAGGTAAATATGMTAGGAACCARGGAAACTTTTGTATGAGACACATRTAATMATGTTGACACTAAATTCAAAAAAACTCTTAGATTGTCAAACCGATGCTTGAGTCAAAATMTACAACAATATAGAAATGGCAACTTTGTCYCATTTCCCCATTTTTTTCTTGGCTTAGMAATTTTAKCCCTATTTAAGAATCCATATACAAACTCCTTTGGAATTTTGACAGAATCCCAATTGGGTGTCTTCATGACTACCTTATGAACAATATGTCAAAATTTTACCTTCATCTAGGCTCCGGGATGATAGTTATGGCTCATGGAAGTTTTGACTATTTTCCATTTGCATCCCTGCATGCTACATGTGTCTTCTTTCTCTTCCTGTACATTTGTGTGTACCCAGATTCCAAATATATTTCCATGGTTTTCTTCTATGGTTCATAATGTTTCCATAGATTACTCTTGTGCCCCAAATGAACTTTTGAGCAATGAGTTGTGCCCTCTAGAAGTAAATTGGTGTTGAAATCTTACCTTGTACTATTTCAACTACAACTTTCTCATACAAGCTCCATTTCACTCTTGGAATATCTCAATGGAAATATCTCTCTCAATTATTTATTTTAAGATGTAGATACTTGTGTACCAGAGGTACACACGGTTCTCATGGTTTTTGACTACCTAAAAACGTTATTTATTCCCTCAAAAATGCCCTGCAAGATGAACACCTTCAAGAACTAAAATATTTTCATGAAAAATCATTGATTTATTATTGTAACAACTCATTAATTCAAACCCAAAACATATCGAAATTACTTTCTTTTCAGGTCCTTATCATTAGAAGTATAAATTTCTCCACACTCACAGATCCTTCTAAAGTCGGAAGTCTAAACACTATTGCTCTTTCTCTATCGAACTTATCCATCAAAAACTCCTCCTCCATAGACCCATCAAAAACACTCCTTTCCAAAGACCATCATTAAAACATCTTTTCGAAGACCATTAAATACACTCCTTCAAGAATTTTTTCCTAACCTAGGTCTTCCAAACACAGTCTTCTAAAATGATCCCTTCCGACCAACGATCCCCAATGGACAGTTGAGATCTAGTCTCCTCTCTCGATGAACAATAATGATTTATCCTTGAGTCTTTGACCTTTTCCTTTACCAAAATCCCCTACGGGTCTCACATGCACCCCAACTACCACGTGGCACTCTCTTATTTCCATGCCCTTGTTGATGTAAATATGTAAATATGTGGTAGGAAACACAAGGCATTCCTAACACCAGAAATCTTATTATGATATTTACAAGTGTTACAAGGAGTGCTTGGATCAATTTTCATACAAGAGTCATGGTGTGTCATTGGCAGTCTCCCCAAAACCCAAGTACAAAATCCCCAAGGTGTATCAGATCCACTTTCTGTAATTATCCTCTACCATGCCTCAATTAGCCAAACTCGCCCAAGCCATAATTCACTTGACTGAGATATCAAACCTCATTTGTGATCCACCTAGCTCGACCTCACTCAACCATCTCTTCTTGCTCACCCTAGACTCCACACTGTGGTGACTCGTCTTGTCTCAAAATTCCTTGTTTGTGTTCTTTCGCCTCTAATTTACTCCTCAAATCACCACTCCACACCATATATATGCACTCTTACTCAATCCCTACATTGGGGAGGGTTGCATATCGTGGATGGATGCAATTGGACTACCCACTCTCTGTTGCATATTTGTTTGGGACGACTAGCTAAGTGTGTTAGTGGGTCATGTCTGTAAATTCTAACCTTGTACAATGTCTACTGTAAATAGATATTCAGAAAAGAATAGAAAAGATACAATGGAAAATGCAAACATTACACAGAGATTTTTCCCCTGGAAACCCAAACCTGGAAAACCAACATATATTATGTTCATACATTGTGTTACATTGTTTACAATACAATATACATATAGGAGCTAGCGGAATCCAAAACCCTAACCCAATGACCTGGATTAGTCCAAAACCCTAACCCAATGACCTAGATTAGTCCAAAACCCTAATTCCTTAACCAGAAATAGAAAACCATCGGCAAAAACCATGTGCCGAAAAAACCACCTAAATACATGACACGTTTCCCGAGACAGAACAAAATAAATTTGGGGGCACTGCCCCTGGACCCTCGCGCGGGGGGCTGCGCGCCCAGTGCATACGCTCAGACGCTACTACTTGTGCAAAGAGTATAACACATACCCAACAATGTCAACCCCCACACGTACTCGCTCAAATCACTCCATGCTAAGTATTTCACCCATACATTTTCATGTGCTCCAAGTCACCCTACCTCATCGCCTCTTGTGCCCAAGTCTTGGGCATGGGTTCGCTTGGGTGTGCCAAACCCCAATTCTCATGTGCCTATCCATAACTTTCCCAAATGTGTGCTTGATCTCTTTCGTGGTTTTCGTCTGACTATGTGAGCGAGACAACTATACAATCTCATCGTGGGGCACCCAAGGAGTCAAGATGACCCCCTGGTCCACCTCATGTTTCCTATCGCAAACGGGTCCATTGTATTTTCCATGCGTCGATCCATTAATTAGTAATCTCATTTTCAGTCAGTTCAATTAGGTGAATTACGCTACATTAAATCTTCAACCTGGGGATCATAAACTGATGAAGTGAAATGCAAAATATGTGCAGGCCTTAGCTTCTAATATATCTCTAAATGATTACTACGCAATAGGAAAAAAAAATTATTTATCCAAAGAAAGAAAGTCGTTGCTTTAGCTAGAGAAAACAAAGTAATTGTTCACCGCCTTAGCTGTAGTAAATTGAGTTTATGTTTAGTTGTAGAAAGCACAAAGTGTTTGCTAATGATGCATAAATAGATTAATAAAGACACATGGGTAATTATAAACACTTTCATCAATCTATTGGATTTCTAATGACATTATTTCAGTCATCTAAGGCAATGAGGGTTCATGCATTTGAAATAACAATAAATCATTCAATTAATTGTTTGTTGTGTTAGTTACCCTACGTGAACATAAATAAATAAACTTGCATGAAGGAACAAAAATGTAAAATCTCACAATTGAATAAACAAGAAATACTAACAATGAAGTAAATGAACAACACACTCCTCCTCAGGGGGGCCTCCTAGCTCAGGGAACGCTTCTTGAAAAAGGCTTATATAAAGATGAACTTATAAATTCAATGCATAAAACTCATGAATTGAAAACAACCAGAACTTTGATGTATTAATTCATAATATAAATATAAGGTTACATTAGCTTGATATAATCCTCTCTAACTCCCTATGAAGTTTATCATAACCAATTTTTATACATTGCAAACAAGATCTTAGATCCAAGTCTCATGGATTTCCAAACCAGTTGCAACAACATTTTTTGAGAAAAGATGTTTTAAAGAATCATTCATATCACCTAGATACTTCACGTTTTAAGGAAACCACTTGTAAGTCCACTAATTGTGCTCGTTCTTCACAAAACCCATGTCCCGGATTTATAAGATTCACCATCATCTATTGGGAAATCACGTTGAAAAATAACTTCCTGGAAAATGATGTGAGTTGACAGGAATCCTTGACCAAGAGCTAGAGCTTTGTGTTGTCGACCTAGGCATGATCTAATGAACACATAACCAGCTTTAACTTTCTATCTGCAAATTCCATGTGGTATATTCTTATTTGGACAAGTAGAAGTATGAAAATTGATGATGACGGTAACAAGAAGTAAATTTTGGTAGTGAGAACAGAACTATGGTTACATACTTCATCAACTGTCATTAGTAAACCAACCATAATCCTCTTTAATTCATTAAAAATTAATTAAATTAACGATAATTAATCATTTAATGCTTGGATGTTTGTATTAGTGCATTCATGAGGAAATAAGGTAAAAATGGTCATGGATGAATGGACGAAAAAGGTAAAATGACCAGAAAAGAAGTAATTATAATGGTGAAAAAAGTTTCAAATCAATGACCCAACATCTCCCCCATTCATGAAGGTTGGCATGTCCTCATACCAATAAATTAGGAAACTAATCAGAATTATCCATTAACACCAAAAATTTTGCATGTCCTCATGCAAGTCAAACTCAACAAGCTCTATATTATGAATGTTAATATAATAACTTATTTGTTTTCTTGGCAAACTCAACAAGCTCTATATTAACTATTCAAATATTAATGATAGATAAATTTTCTTGGATCACTCAAAACTTATATTGAGTATTTTTTAAGACCACATTTAATAGCTCATGTGCATTTTCATGAGTCCTCTAAAACTTACACTAAGTATCTCTTCCACAATCCAAAGTTTTGTAAATATACTTGCTATGTATTTAAGACCACATTATCATTTAGGCCACCTTAAATAGAGCGAGCAGGTATTTAAATTAATAACCTAAAGAACTTATAGAGACTATCTCTTCCATCATAATTATCTATGACTTATAGATGTACTAATATATTATGTATACAAAAACACATTATTATTATTATTATTGACACAACCTCTTTAGACCTTCTCAAACTAATTCAATATTTATATAAACTATATTATCTTTATGACTAACTTTAATAGCACACACATTTTTTCACTTAAATATATTTTCCATAAAATTCATCTAAGATTTACATATTACTAAAAACTGCATGTTCATTCATTTTTATATATGCATTTTTTGAGTCACCCATAACATACATTCCGTGTCTCTTCCATCATCAAAATCATCTCATATTTAAATAAAACTCCATTAACATTTAAACTAACTTTAATTTGCACAGAAAAAAATCTCTAAGTATGCCACATCATGAGTGTTTTAAGACTAATGAAAAAGAAGTTTTAGTGCTATTCTCATGTTCCCATTAACAAGTCTCAGTGTTACAGTGTTATTCTCATGCCTCTTACATGGTTGGTATGTAGAAAATTTAATATCTGCCACATCTTAAGGCTAAAAACCAGGAAGAGATTAAATTTACATTAGTATAGATTCTATTGTTGCATCATGAGTATATATTCCTTTCATTTTCAAAGAATTTAACTACGATATTTTCCTCCAGGTCCAATGCTATATGCTTTATTAATTACATTTGATGTGACTATAACATCAAAGTGTTTGCATGAAAAGAAAGTTTATTTAATCATATCAATACATAATGTTAGAATCTTATTAATTTAATAGCATATCTTCGTTCTTTATATTAAAACTTGAATATTCGGTATAAAATGTTTATACTTATTTATTTTTCTTTAAAACAATAATAATTAATAATTCCATCTTCTATATTTTTAATTAATATAATCAAAACTTAATATCCCTTCAAGTTTATATTTTTAATTAATATAATCAAAATTTATTTAATAAAAATTATATTTTTAATTAATATAATCCAAATTTATTTAATATTATTAATAAAGTATATTAATAATAGTATAGATTCTATTGTTACATCATGAGTAGTATATATGGGAATAATACTTCTCTATGGTTTTGAACGAGAATAATAATTTGTTGTTGTTTTGAAGGACATATTTTATTTCTAACATTATATATCTGTGGTTTTAATGATACTTCTCGTTGGTTTTTACCTTTTTTTCCCAGAATAATCTCTGTAGTTTGTCTCAGTTTCTCCGGAACTTCTCTGGGGTTTTCGGAAATTATTTGAAATTATTTTTGGCTTCTTCAAGCGGTTGAATTGGACATGTGAAATGAGGTGAGTCACTTTTTACTTTGATTCAATTTTATGTAACGACCCTCGTCGTTATGACAACATGTGATGCATAACAAGTGCGATTTTTTTTTTTATTTAAGCAGGAAGGTAACAACGACAACAGTCAATCAACGCAACTTGAGGACGAACACAATGCACGCAATTCACAAAACAGACAAAATAATGGCCTAGAATACTAGCACATCGTGCATCTGGGTGCAACATACAAAAACCAATCAGACAAGAATAAAAACAATTATCCACTCGTCCTACCCTGCAAGGTTAGGACCTCCAGGATACATAATCAACGCTCAAGCCCAGGTTCCCATCGATTTTGACCATTTAAGGTCTCAAGGCTGGCGACTGTTCTGAGGAACAAGGAGGTGTCTACATCCCTCCCAACACAAACAAGACCATGCCTACTAAGAAAAAGGCAACATCAATCAATCTAAACACAACAACTTCCACGATAAGTAGCTAGAACCCTCCCAACGAACGAGAGACCGCAATTAGACATTACAATAAAAGTACAAACCTCAATTACAAAAACAACAACATCCACATTAGGAGGCACATGACCCTAAGCCAGGTTTCATATGCATTATTGATCAACGCACGCAATGATACAAACTTAAGGAATCATGTTGCCACAGTGCGATGAGCGCACAAGAATCCCAAGCGCAATCAAATCTAAACCTTTAACAAACACAACCAAGGCGTCAAGGTACCAACTTAAATTGTCAATGGTCCTAATATACCAAATAACATGTTCATTGATAGCAAACCTATTATGGAATTGAATACCATCTAAAATAATGTAGTTTCATTTATAATATCGTATAAATGCTTGGGAAAAAACTCCATGAGCTAAATATTGAATCACTACTTTGAATCACTACCTTGAAGATCAATTTACATCCCTAGTACCAAAACATAACAAAGTGTATGTCTTTGTTGAATCAAACTATTTATGTTAAGGATCTCTACTGTGAAGATTGATTCACACCCATAGTATCAAAACATGGCAAGGTGCATCACTTTGTTAAATTACATTGTTTATGTTAGTTGCTCCCATTGTATCACACACCTAGAAATATATAGCTTCCTTGAAAGGATTCTATAGAAAATGCTTTTCCTAGAAACAATTTTGTAGGCAATTAAAACAAAAATAACTTATATAAACTTTTGTAGAATTATTAAAATGACGTTGAAGGTTATTGAAAAGTTTGATGATGCTACAATTTCATAACATATTTTAATATGTTAACCTCCATCATAGACCCCCTGACATATTCCATCTTCCATAATCCTAATAAAAGTAATCTGAAAATCAGAAGCATTGACAACTCTAACCACTAATTATTAATTTTTTATGCATGATTATTAAAATCTCTGTGTAGTAAATAAAAATCTCTGTGTAATTTATAATTAAAAAACGTTGCATAGTTATTTCAAGGGATAACAATTCTCGGCATAACTAAGCCCAAAAATAAAAGAGTAATAAAATCAAGGGATCAATAATCTGGGTGTGATTAAAATAAGGGATCTCTGAACTGTTAAGGAAATTAAACAAAAAGGACCCACCACTTGTCGCGCACCGATACCCAGATATACACAAAATTGCCACTTGATATCCCGACCAAATTTAATTGATGGTAAGCAAGTAATTTGTGGTCATTAATGTTAAGGTGTTTTTTCGAATGCTTAAGGAGTGAAACCATTGAAAGGGATTTAATAGGGTCCATCTCATCCTGGAAAGTTATTAAAGGAGCGTGATCAGAGTTATGACTTCCAAGTTGGGTTCTGAGTTAAAAGTGGGATTCTTGTTCCATCAAAAACAAAATTAATTAAGCGAGCTAGAGAAAAACGAAAGGCGTATAGGCTAGAGGATGAAAGCACCAGTCGTCGAGATAAATGTTTCCTTGACCAAGGAGGATAGCATGCTATAGTGGGGAACGGCGTGGGTATGGGCGTGAGCCTAGGGATCTGAGCAAGAACCTGGAGCTGACAAAAATTATCTACACTAACAATAGCGATTTAAATTGACAGATTGATTTAAGGAAGAATCACAGGAGGACGTCCTAGGCTCATGCAACCCAAAATCTTTGAGCGTGGTTATTTTGGCGCGGAGGGAGGGGCGATTGGAAACCATTAAGACTACCAAACGTTTAACACTAAAATAAAAGGAGCAGAAAACGTTAAGGAAAACCCCAACATGAAAAGGAAAAGCTTACACTGCTCGCAGGCCCCAAGGCAGGTCGCTACAAGCAAGTTGTAACAACAGGTTGACTTACCATGGCCCGCAGGGCTAATGACTCACGGTGCAAGCCCACAACAAAGGTGTTCAAAATCCTCTCAATGACAACGAACAAGGAAGAACTGAGGAATAAGGAACTTGTAACTCCCACTTTGGGGATTACAACCATGTGTGGAACACATATTCTTCGGAAGAGCTGTGAGGCTAAAAACAATAGGTACAGGAAAGGAAAAAAACCAATTACAGTAATTACCCAAGAGATTGTGCAACAAAAATACAGGTCTATAAACCAAAGGGAAAGTTATGGTTGCGTTAAGGAAAAATATCACAAGTAATAATAATCAAGGACACTTCTATTAGAGTGCCACAAGGAAAATAAAAATAGTAAATTAATCTTCAACTAGACATTTTCATAGCTGCATCGCAGGAAGAATAAAACCAGTGAAATAATATCCAAATAGACATTGTCAATGCCACCCCACAAGAAGAATAAACCACAGTAATATAGTATTCATTTAGACATTTATTACAACGCTACCAGAATGAGTAAACTATAGGTAAATAAATAAAAGGGTCCATGTTGCAGTGCTACATAAATCAATTTTATGCAACATAAACTCTTATGAGCAAAACATGAAGAATACCATTAAACAAAACACATCTTATACCGATCAAAATCAAATAAAAAACCTATGCATACTAACGTTCAAGGTCGTCGAAACGACGATGAGAAGGTTCTTCCATCTGAAATACATTTCACAGCTGTGGTCCAAAATTTATCTTCAACATTCGCCATTATCGATATTCATATATAGAAATTAAACTAATCTTTTAAATGAAATTTATACATGTGTACATTGCCATGGAGGTTATTCCTATACATAAAACTAACTACCTTTTTAATACAAAATTTACACAAGCATATCGTAGCTAATGGCGAAGAACCGAAAGTGACTATCCCGTGCTCACGCTCCATCCAAGTCATGCCTGCCAATCGCTAAGACCTCACCGGTACCTCCCAACAAACACTAGGGTTACTCTTATTCCCCCTAAGCCCCCCGAGCCGCAAAGGGGCCACACACACAATACGAGAGAATGCTAGCTCCCAGATCACCTCGCAAGGTCGAGCTACCATTCGTTACCTGAGCTGGGTATTCCAACTCCCATAAGAGAAATTCATTCAAGATAAAATTCTAGCAGTGTAACCTTACGCAAACCAGACGTGATCCATACTCCTCCCCCGCCATCCTTTTTATAGATTTTTCTTAGTGATTAGTCTTCCAAACCCTAATTATATTCTTTTTATTAAATTTAATTAGGACAAACCTCCCCCATACACATGTCACCCGATCCCTTAGTTGCACCAGAAAATCAATTTATTAATTAATTAAATTTTCCTATTTCCCTCACCCACCTAAAATCGTTCCTAAAAACGCTCCTCGATGTCCCTTTATCCCCTTACATTTCTAAAATGACTTATGCCTTACTTAAAGCCTAGTTGAGTTCCAAAAAAGAAAGTTCCAAAGGCTATATTCTCTACTAAGTTAGACATTCCCCTTTCTCTTTAACTTTCCCCTTTTCTTTAAGTTTCCCTTTTTCTTTAAGTTTCCCCTTTTTCTTTTTAACTAAGTTCAAAATTAGCAAATTTAGACAAAAACAACCATTTACCCTTTTAATAAATTTAATCCTCCATTATAATTTTTACTTTAATAAATAATGTTTGAATTTCTTACCCCCCTTCTTGTTACATGTCTATTTAGTTTTTCTTTGTTCACATGTTCTACTTAGACCTAGGTTTTAATTTCACTAGGTTGGGCGACATTTTTTAAGGGAACAATTAGTCATTAAACTTTACTCATACCATCAGCTATTCTAAGGCCGACCAGGTCCAAAGGAGGCATAGTTTTCTAGGTACTAGGTTTATTAACTTACCCGAGTTAAAACCACGACATTCCCTTCAAGATTCACTACGTGCTCCAAGGGTGCCACTCCCCTCTTTTTGTTTTATTTGCATGACATGCCCTTCAAGATGTACTTCGTTCTCCAAGGGTGCCACTCACCTCTTGACTGAATTTGGTAGATGTCAAACCCCTGGAGTCAATACTCTATCAAGTGCTCTTGTAGAAGACTAAGGGCCTATAAGGAATAAGGACCTTGCCTTATTGCACGCCCCTTAGAATCATTGCGAGTGACTGTCACAGTCTTCCCTCACGTCATCGTGGATCTCTCGAACTAGGTAATCCTTAACCTACAGTTTGATCCTCAACGAGAGTGCTAGTAGGTTGTGAAAGGGTTGTTGCCACACCTCTCTCTCAATGTCTCTGGTTGTTGTGTGTGACCCCTTTAATCCAAATGCGAGTCTGGTTGGCAAGCTATCGTCAGCCTGCATCCATCAACGAAACATGTCATCTATAACAATCAACATCATAATATCTAGTCATACGTCACATTTTAAATATCAAAGACAGTCAAACCATAATAGTTCACTCCCTGACTCGATCCGGAGTCCAAGGAGATCCATCGATGCCATCGACATCCTCTAACGTCCAGAGTCCTGCACACTCAGGAGAACCCAGTCAATAGCACCCGTCGATGTAAATATAGAAAAAATAACATATCATCAGATCCATGATATCTCATAATCATAATCAAAACAACCAATCATATAAAGAAATGGATCACTTGCACGCAAGTGTCCTCAAAGAATAAGTCTGCTTAGTGCGTATAAGAGAGGGATGTCACATACACCCCCTCTTGTTTTAAACTTCATCCCAAAGTTTCACAGTATGTAAGTGCTGAAATAAAGTGTATCACAATATCATATGTCTAGCTATAAAACAAAAATGGAAATTGTTGACGCATATCATATGTGTCCTCCCAGGTCGCCGATTGCAAACTATAGTTGTCCCACTGGACCTTGACCTAATATACTGTCTGACATCATAGCTATCGAATGTGATGGTACATGATGCAAATTGGCTCTGCCATGAGCGCACCCTCGTCCGATACCTGCAAGGAAATCATGTCAATAACATGTGTAGGATCACTAACATAATGTCTCAAAACAGATACATGAAAAACATCATGCATACGCCTCAAAGAATCAGGCAAGGCTAGTCGATAGGCCATGAGCCCCTTCTTTTCCACAATCTTGAAGGTTCCCACAAACCTAGGAGATATTTTAGAACCCTTTCCAAACTTGATCGAATTCTTATGCAGTTTCACCTACAAGAAGACTCGATCGCCAACTTCATAACTAGGATCGACACGATGCACATCAGCATAAATCTTTTTTCGATCCTGCAATTCCTTGATCCTTTGTCTTATTGTTTTCATTGGATCTTCCATTTCTTGGATCTCTTCTGGCCCCACCAGGACCCTATCCTCAAGCCGATCCCAACTCAAAGGCGTCTAACAGAGTCACCCATAAAGAAACTCGAATGGCGTCATCTTAATGGTTCTTTGATAACTGTTGTTGTATGAAATCTCTACCAGTGGCAATATGATCCAGGTGGATATCGATGGCCACCCACCTTTTTCGACTGGCCCAAAACAATTTTTCGGCAATTTTGGCAATTTACTATTTTTAGCAGTTTTTAACTTCCAGGGCCAATTTGAGGGCCCAAATGAAGGTTTTTCACGATCGAGGTTCTCAATGATAATATATGATATGATTGAGGCCCCAAAATGAATCTCCTCGATGATACATTTCCAACAGGATATCATACGCATAAAACGAAGATCGTATGCAAAAGTTACGACCCCGTGAAGTTAATGCACTAACTTACCCAAACGGGGCCCACATGACTTTTGGTGCTTCATCTCCTAGGGTTAGGTTTTTGGATATCTGGAGTTCTTTGAATTCTTGTTTATTGTAAAAATGCCTTCAGAGCCTCATTGTAATCTTCTTCTTACGAATCCATGTAGTCGTCACATCTCTTCTCAGAGATAAGCCACCACCATTCCAACAAGCTTGTTTCTGCTGCATTTTATAGTTTCAGCTTATTTCGTTATTGAATAGAAAACTAGTTTTACTGTATCTCTGTTATTTTGTGTTAAGCACCTGTTAATAATCTGTATTCATTTCGTTATGCTCATAAAATCTGGATCAGTGGTATCAGAGCGGTATGCTCCTTGTCATCTTAATGCATGTCCCCAACGAGGTCGAAGTACAAAGAGTTGGGTCTCGAGTTTGTTTATCTCGAGGACAGAAGCTCTCGCACGCCCAAGTGACCTCTCGTGGCAGGAGAGAATAAATATGACGGGACAAGAGATCCTTTCAAACTGTTGATTGAGGAAGCCCTCATGCAAAAGAGGAACGAGATGATGGATTGTTTCACGCAAATCCTTCGGCGGCTACCAACAGGCGAAGCATCTTCTTCGAACGGAGGCGCCGCCCCTTTCAAGGTACAAATAAACTTCAATATTCCTATATTTGAAGGACAGATAGATGCAGAATCCCTAGACAAATGGTTAAATCTGCTAGAAGGTTATTTCTTTGTTCACAATTTTTCCGACAGAGAAAAGATCACCTTCGCACTCCTTAGAGATCTCCCTCATGTCAAACATTGGTGGAAAAATTACTGGGAGAAAAGTTCCACAGAGGAGTCTAAAATATATGGGGCCGAGCCCACTTGGGATTTTCTTGTGGATGCAGTAAAGGAATAGTATTACCTTGTTGGAAACTATGAGGACCAGTACATGAGATGGACCACACTGCGACAAGAGAGGGGCCAAGCAGTTTTGGAGTTCACCAATACCTTCCATACCTTACACACCAAGATAAGTATCAAAGACTCCGAACGACATTTGGTTTTGAAATACCGTGGGGCTCTACACATATACATCCTAACTAAAATGCATTTTCTAGAAATCTCATCACTCGGTGTTGCTTATCGATAAGATTTTAAAATCGAGCAAACATTTAAGCACCAGAACAAACGGGAGTTCAGGTCTGCAAATCCGCAACAACCAAAGTTTGATAAAGACAGTCCTAACAAACAGTCTCCTGAAAACCTATCCAAGCCATAGGAAAAGAAGGGTCACGGGAAGACAAAGAAGGCCACCGGAAAATGGTGTGATTTCCACAAAATCCCCTGGCACAACACCGATGAATTGTTAGAAAAATAGGACCACGGAGCAATACAATAAAACAAATGCAAAAACAAAAAACAGAAGACACACAATAGAAGAGAGACACAGATTTACTTGGTTCACCCAGTGTGGGATACGTCCACCAGAGAAATTGCCAGGTCCTTCCTTTATTATTATCCAACAAATGAAGGGATACAACCTACAACAAAACCCGTTGTAACTTCCTCTTC
>JZKD02S2039901.1:40037-54922 GCA_000966675.3 Picea glauca | reverse complement strand
CTACAACAAAACCCTCTATAACTTCCTCTTCTTTCTCTCACAGTCTCCTCTCTCAGAATACAATATTCACCATCATCCATAGACGCAATACATTTCCCTCATAAAAGAGGGTTGCCTTCTAGGGAAAAAACCCCTAACATAATCTCTATCGTTAGATCTGCAACCTTATAATGAACGGTCCATATTTACAATGAAATTACAATATACTTTTACAAGGAAATTTTTTCTTCGGGGGCTATGCCCCCGAACCCCCGCTAGGGGCCCACTTGCCCCCAGACCCCGCAAAGGGGGTACCCCCCCCTGCACTCCCCCGCGTGTAAGAGTGTACATACTTCTAGGGTGTAAATACTTCATGAGGTATAAACACGGCTAAAAGTAAAAGACCTCTAAATCAAGAAGATAATCAGGCTCCACAACCAACACCTTCCACTTAACTAAGTATGCCCTGATGGTTCTCCTCCGAAGTTTCTTCTCCCAAACCTCCGGTATTTCCTCTGGCATTAGTACCAACTGTCCCTCTTCATATAAGGGTGGAAGTACCTCAAGTGGCATGATGTGTTGGCCAATGGCCCTCTTCAAGCATGACACATGGAAGACGTTGTGAATTTTGTTGCCCGGTGGAAGCTCAAGCTCATGAGCCATATCCCCTACCTTCCTGATGATCCTATAGGGTCCAAAGAACTGGGGTTTTATCTTTTATTCTCTGCTTATTTTGATAGAATCCTAATTGTATGGTTGGAGCCTTAGGTAGACTAAGTCACCAACCTCAAATGTGTTCTCTATCCTTTGCTTGTCTGCTTGGACCTTCTGCTGATTTTGTGCCCCTTGCAAATGATCCTTCAATTCTCTAAGTATGTCGTGGCTCTACTGTACCCACTCCTGTACCATCGGATCTCTGCTATCAGAAAAGGCAATCTCTACAAAGTAGAGAGGGTCATAATTGTACAAATCCTTGAATGGATTCATGCTAATGGACATGAGATAAGTGGTGTTGTAACAGTATTCCCCCAGGTGTAGCCACCTAACCCATGCCTTCTTCTTCCCTGCTAGGTAATTTATGAGATATCCTTCCACCCACTTGCTGACTATTTTAGTCTGCCCATCAGTCTGAGGGTGGTAGCTAGTGCTAGGAGTCAAGGTTGTACCAACCAACCTAAATAGATCCTGCCAAAAAATGCTCATAAATCGGCTATCCCTGTCACTAATAATGGTCTTGGGAAACCTGTGTAGCTTGAAGACCTCCCTAAAGAAAACATTTGCAATCTGTGTTGAGCTAAAATCTGTGGCAATGAAGAAGAAGTGTGAAAACTTAGTTAACCTATCCACCACCACGAAAGTACAGTCTTTCCCCTGTGCTCTCAGAAATATTGTGATGAAGTCCATGGAGATACTTTCCCATTTTCACTCTGGAATGGGTAACGGTTGTAACGGTCCTATGGGATGGGTATGCTCATCCTTGTTCTCCTAGCAAGTAGTTCACTCTTTGATGTGTTTTACTACATCTTCTTTGAGACCCCTCCATGAAAATCGTTCTCTCACCTGTCTATATGTTTTGACAATGCCTTGGTTCCCTACCACCAGTGAGTCATGACATGCCTGTAGTATCTTGGATTTGAAGGGTGACTCGGGAACAAAGAAAATTTTCCCTTGTAGTAGATGATGTCATCTATGAATCTGAAGTTGTCATCCTATATTTTCCCTGCCATCAGCTGACAAGCGAGCTGGTTCTTGGAGTATTCTACCAAGAGGTGGGCCTTCCAGTCAACTAAGATATTGGTCATGGCATAAACTAATGGCCTCCTGGATAATGCATATGGAACTATGTTGTTCTTCCCTTTGAAAAATTCAATCTCAAAGTCATAGGCATGTATCTTGCTGACCCGCTTATGTTGCCTCTCATTTAAGTCCTTCTATTCCAAGAAGTACTTAAGGCTATTGTGATTTGATTTCACCAAAAATCTTGCACCTACCAGGTATTTCCTAAATTTGGCCAAGGCGTGCATGATAGTTAGCATCTCTTTATCGTAGATAGTGTAAAGAAGGTCAGGGCCCCTTAATTTTCGGCTCTCAAAGGCAAGGGGGTTCCTATCCTGCATTAGTATAGCTCCAATGCCCTCTCCAGAGGCATCACACTGGGCATGTGCTCATTACTTTTTTCATCTTGTCAAATGTAGATTGTGCTTCTTCATTCCACCTGAAAGATCCTTTCTTAGTAAAATCAGTCAAGGGTGTATAGAGTTGGGAGAACCCCTTGACAAATCTCCTGTAATAATTGAAAATACCGAGAAATCCTCTCAACTCTATAAGAGTCTTAGGTGTGGGCCAGTCAACTATCGCTTGGATCTTTTCTTGGTGTACCTGTACCCCTTTTAACTCCAATGATGTGCCCCAAGTAGAGGACTTTTTTCATCCCAAATTCACATTTTGATTCCTTGGCATACAAGGATTGTTCCTCCATGATTGCTAAAATTTGTTCCACCTGTTGAAGATGCTCCTCCCAAGTCTTGTTATAGATCATCAAGTCATTAAAAAACACAAGCAGATGTTTCCTCAACTGCTTGTTGAAGATGTGATTCATGCATGACTGAAATGTGGCTGGCGCATTGGTCAATCCAAATGGAATCACTAGGAATTCATAGTTTCCATAGTGACACCTGAAGACAGTTTTGGGGATGTCCTCCTCCCTCATTTTGATCTGATGATAACTAGAGTGCAAGTCAATATTTGTAAAGTAAAAAACCCCATGGAGCTCGTCCAATAGCTCATCAATCCTTAGAATGGGATACCTGTTTTTAATAGTTTTCTTGTTTAGTGCTCTGAAATCAATGCACATGCACATGGTTTCATCCTTCTTCTTGACCAGAACCACTGGAGATGAAAAAGGACTGGAACTTGGTCTAATGTGACCCATGTCTAATAATTCCTTGATGGCCTTTTCTATATCATCTTTGTACTTATTTGGGTGCTTGTGGGAAGTGGTGATGACCGACTTTTCCCCCTCTTCCAGCTTTATGATGTGATCAAACCCCCTATCTGGTGGCACTCCTAGTGGAATGGGTCCAAACACCTTACTTTGTTTTTCAATGATCCTCTAAATCTCTGGGGCATAGTTAACCTTCCCCTTCTTATCCACATGTGTCAAAATTTTTCACTCAACAGCATATACAATCTCCTCTCTTCTGAAAATGTCTTCCATACACTTTATTGTGACTACCCTGGCTGTGTTTCCTGACATGCCTCTGAGAACTACCTTTATCCCACTCTCCTATGTGAAAGACATATCCATAGTCTTGTAGTTGGTGGTGATAGGTCCCAACTTACTGAGCCACTAAACTTCAAGGATTATATTTGTATCAGGGAGGTCCATCACATAAAATTATTGTGCTAAGTCATGCCTACCCAGTGTAAGATTCATCCCTGGAATGTACCTGTTACAAGGCATGGTGCTTCCTCCTGCTACCTCCACCTTGAATCCCTCAAACTCAATTGTGGGTATGTGCCTCCTCTGTAGCAGTGTTGAGTCAATGAAATTGTGTGAAGCACCCCCATCAATGAGCACCAAAAATTTATGCCCCTGTAATACCCCTCTCATCCTGAAGGTGTTGAACTTGGGTACCCCATTGATGGATGCCAACGTATCCTTCTCCTCTGTTGTATTGGCGTGACCTGTAGCCCCCTCTATGTAGTTTCAGTGGGGTCTACCTCTATGTTCTGGATGTGGTTGAAATCCTCATCTTCATCATTATTAGATGTCACCTCAATATAATGATCCTTCCCACGACCCATACACTTCTGGGATGGGTCCCACGGTTCTTTGCATGTGTAGCATAGCTTCTTTATTTTTGATTCTCTTCTAGTGTTCTCATCCATCCTGCCTCTTCCCCTATTAAAACCCCTTGGGTCTCTTCCTCCTGGATTCATTGGAGGTCTTTGGTCTCCTCCTCTAGTATTTAGGGGTGGTCTAGGCATAAACTTAGGATTTTTTGTTGAGACTAGATCTATAGTCCTCCATATGGCATCTTTCCAGTTAGTAGGCTTGAAGGCCTTAACCCAACCCTTCAAGGGTTCCATCATCCCTTTTGTAAATAACATTATGAGCCTNCTACATCTTCTTTGAGACCCATCCATGAAAATCATTCTCTCACCTGTCTATATGTTTTGACAATGCCTTGGTTCCCTACCACCAGTGAGTCATGACATGCCTGTAGTATCTTGGATTTGAAGGGTGACTCGGGAACCAAGAAAATTTTCCCTTGTAGTAGATGATGTCATCTATGAATCTGAAGTTGTCATCCTATATTTTCCCTGTCATCAACTGACAAGCGAACTGGTTCTTGGAGTATTCTACCAAGAGGTGGGCCTTCCAGTCAACTAAGATATCGGTCATGGCATAAACTAATGGCCTCCTGGATAATGCATATGGAACTATGTTGTTCTTCCCTTTGAAAAATTCAATCTCAAAGTCATAGGCCTGTATCTTGCTGACCCGCTTATGTTGCCTCTCATTTAAGTCCTTCTATTCCAAGAAGTACTTAAGGCTGTTGTGATTTGATTTCACCACAAATCTTGCACCTACCAGGTATTTCCTGAATTTGGCCAAGGCATGCAAGATAGTCAGCATCTCTTTATCGTAGATAGTGTAAAGAAGGTCAGGACCCCTTAATTTTTGGATCTCAAAGGCAAGGGGGTTCCTATCCTGCATTAGTACAGCTCCAATGCCCTCTCCAGAGGCATCACACTGGCAAGGCTAACACTGGGCATGTGCTCATTACTTTTTTCATCTTGTCAAATGTAGATTGTGCTTCTTCATTCCACCTGAAAGATCATTTCTTAGTAAAATCGTTCAAGGGTGTATAGAGTTGGGAGAACCCCTTGACAAATCTCCTGTAATAATTGAAAATACCGAGAAATCCTCTCAACTCTATAAGAGTCTTAGGTGTGGGCCAGTCAACTATCGCTTGGATCTTTTCTTGGTGTACCTGTACCCCTTTTAACTCCAATGATGTGCCCCAAGTAGAGGACTTTTTTCATCCCAAATTCACATTTTGATTCCTTGGCATACAAGGATTGTTCCTCCATGATTGCTAAAATTTGTTCCACCTGTTGAAGATGCTCCTCCCAAGTCTTGTTATAGATCATCAAGTCATTAAAAAACACAAGCAGATGTTTCCTCAACTGCTTGTTGAAGATGTGATTCATGCATGACTGAAATGTGGCTGGCGCATTGGTCAATCCAAATGGAATCACTAGGAATTCATAGTTTCCATAGTGACACCTGAAGACAGTTTTGGGGATGTCCTCCTCCCTCATTTTGATCTGATGATAACTAGAGTGCAAGTCAATATTTGTAAAGTAAAAAACCCCATGGAGCTCGTCCAATAGCTCATCAATCCTTAGAATGGGATACCTGTTTTTAATAGTTTTCTTGTTTAGTGCTCTGAAATCAATGCACATGCACATGGTTTCATCCTTCTTCTTGACCAGAACCACTGGAGATGAAAAAGGACTGGAACTTGGTCTAATGTGACCCATGTCTAATAATTCCTTGATGGCCTTTTCTATATCATCTTTGTACTTATTTGGGTGCTTGTGGGAAGTGGTGATGACCGACTTTTCCCCCTCTTCCAGCTTTATGATGTGATCAAACCCCCTATCTGGTGGCACTCCTAGTGGAATGGGTCCAAACACCTTACTTTGTTTTTCAATGATCCTCTAAATCTCTGGGGCATAGTTAACCTTCCCCTTCTTATCCACATGTGTCAAAATTTTTCACTCAACAGCATATACAATCTCCTCTCTTCTGAAAATGTCTTCCATACACTTTATTGTGACTACCCTGGCTGTGTTTCCTGACATGCCTCTGAGAACTACCTTTATCCCACTCTCCTATGTGAAAGACATATCCATAGTCTTGTAGTTGGTGGTGATAGGTCCCAACTTACTGAGCCACTAAACTTCAAGGATTATATTTGTATCAGGGAGGTCCATCACATAAAATTATTGTGCTAAGTCATGCCTACCCAGTGTAAGATTCATCCCTGGAATGTACCTGTTACAAGGCATGGTGCTTCCTCCTGCTACCTCCACCTTGAATCCCTCAAACTCAATTGTGGGTATGTGCCTCCTCTGTAGCAGTGTTGAGTCAATGAAATTGTGTGAAGCACCCCCATCAATGAGCACCAAAAATTTATGCCCCTGTAATACCCCTCTCATCCTGAAGGTGTTGAACTTGGGTACCCCATTGATGGATGCCAACGTATCCTTCTCCTCTGTTGTATTGGCGTGACCTGTAGCCCCCTCTATGTAGTTTCAGTGGGGTCTACCTCTATGTTCTGGATGTGGTTGAAATCCTCATCTTCATCATTATTAGATGTCACCTCAATATAATGATCCTTCCCACGACCCATACACTTCTGGGATGGGTCCCACGGTTCTTTGCATGTGTAGCATAGCTTCTTTATTTTTGATTCTCTTCTAGTGTTCTCATCCATCCTGCCTCTTCCCCTATTAAAACCCCTTGGGTCTCTTCCTCCTGGATTCATTGGAGGTCTTTGGTCTCCTCCTCTAGTATTTAGGGGTGGTCTAGGCATAAACTTAGGATTTTTTGTTGAGACTAGATCTATAGTCCTCCATATGGCATCTTTCCAGTTAGTAGGCTTGAAGGCCTTAACCCAACCCTTCAAGGGTTCCATCATCCCTTTTGTAAATAACATTATGAGCCTCGACTGAGATACATCCTGCACCATGACTGTTATTCTTTGAAACTCCTCTATGTATATATCTGATGATCTTGTCTGCCTAAGTTGGGTAAGTTCCCTAAAAGGTAGCTTTGGGTCCCCTTCGTCAAAACTGTCAATAAGTTTTTTTGTAAACTCTGTGTAGTCCACTATATGATTATGGCCAAGTGTAGTCAACCCATGGTACCACCAGTCATGAGATTTTCCTTCCAAGTACATGGTGGCAAACTTGATGGCATCCATCTCTCTCATGGAGTTGAGTTGAAGGTAAGTATCAAGTTTCTTCACCCATGCTTGTGCAGTAACCTTGATTGAGTCATCAAAGTATGGGATCTCCATTTTCCCATCACTATGTTCTAGCCATAATTGTTCATGTGGTACGTCCTGGGCTTTCTTCTGAATTTCAATCCACAAAACTAATCCGATGTGATTTTTCTTTGGACTGGTGAGCTGAGCGAGCTGTACTCCCTAACATAATGATCAAACTGATCCTCAAACTCATATAGGTGGTTGGGCTATGAATCTTCATCCACCAATGAAGGAAAGTATGGTCTAGGAGTGGTCTTGCTACCTGTTTTTCCCTATGATTCTCCCCCTCCATGGCTTCCCTCAGAATGATGATAGGGAACATGTTCCTGTTGATGTCTATACCCACCATGAGATCCACTAGTTTCCCTGTTGGCATAAGATTCTAGGCCTTTCCCCTTGTGAGTCATCTCCATCACAATTTGTGATATCCTTTGTTGGATTTAACTTACCTTCCTCAAGGTCTCTAATATTTCAGCCTGTCCCCTACGTTTTGTCTCCTGGCTCTCCTACAGGTGATGAACAAGATCACTCTGTGATACTTCTATAGAGTGTTGCAAGTCCCTAGCAATTCCTTCTATCATATGTGGCTCACTATCCTCACTTGACCATTCCATTCTGACTCCTACTCACATGTTTTTTTCCTTCTACTTCCCATATAAATTCCACTGAAATTTTGCATGCGCTAATCCTCATATGATAGGAGGATCAGAGTTCTAATACCACTGTAATGTTCCCAAGCCAATTTTTCACTTGAAACACTAGTTTACCACTGATATGCTTGTTTGTGTGTGTTTATTTGTAGGTTGGCCTCTTAATTTTTGGCCTTAGGGTTTATAGTTCAGTTATTTAAGTTTAGATCTGAAGACAAGCAATGTAGATACAAGATAACACAAGATATGGAACCAACAATAAGATTTGACCTTTATTGATGTAAATAGAAAGAACCTGATACAAGAAGGATGAATATCTATAATAATCCTCAGATAGCTCCAATAGATAAGATAAGAGATGCTACAAAATGCTCCAGAAAGAAGATGCAAGACCCCAAGGCTAGATATACAATAAAGATTAATACAAGATAGATCTAGGGTTAAGTCCAAACCCCCCTGACTGTAGATACGCTCCATTGGATGGCTGTGAAGATCTAATATTTCRGCCTAGCTTAAGAAGACCTCCAAATAGCATCAAACTCCACCAAATGATAGATCGGGGCAAGTAGAATCCCTCTCTGAAGTCTCAAACCCTGATGCCAAGATCTGCTYCTCCAAACTGCTGAAACCTCAAGAAATATTGCACCCTCTTGAAGACTGTCAAGCTCAATATTTTTTCCYTGATGACGAAGGCCTCCAAACACCCCRAAATTCTCCAGAAATATAGATCGGGCCACCACTAGCTACTCAGAGAAGTCTCAGGGTCATATCYGAGGTGTAACCCCTCTGAACTAAGTAGATATGAATCACAGTTGTGCCCTCCTTTTCTCTAAGATGTGCCAAAGATCCAAATAATAATATAGCAARAGTAACCCTCTCAAAAMACACCAGATTTGATAAACAAGGCCCTGCAAGAAATACCYAGGTGMTAGAATGYCAATAAGCCTTGTCAATGACCTGGATCAAACTCCTCTCCAAGGAATGATGTGCCSCTTGCTGGAAAACMCTCAAGGGTATGGTCTRCTACTCTCTTGAATGGGTGATGGTACCTGTGAATATTCTAGAATGGTGTGGGTGGAGCATTTCATCCCYGAGACCAAKCTTGGAACAAGGTGAGTGAAATTTTTCACCACTTAGTTGTTCTCTAGGGTTTGTATTCTCAAAACCCTCAAAACTGTGTGCTCAAGATTCCAATAGCCAAATGCATAATAATCCAAGATGAGTGAGAAGTGCACCCTAGGATTCCCTTTATACCTCCTTCTAATATTCTTTTGAGTTAATTTAACCTTTAGGTTCAACTCCTAACTCAACCTCAAGCGCTCTAATCTCCCAGTGAGTTACCTTTTACTTTTTCAAGTCAACTTTAAATTATAACATTAGGTTTAGTTGACTTTTCCCCAAACTGCATGAGACTATAGTCTAGTGGGGATGACTAGACTACTAAGTCTATCCAAACCTCTTCATCAAGAGGTGGGGGACATTGCATACAAATTAAGTTTGAATACTAATATAATTTACTTTTAACTTGCTCAAACTTTAATTAATAACATAAGACATATCTTTACCATTTTTTATAACTTATTTTCTTTTCTTGGTTAAGTTTGATATTCATGCGTTCTTATAGTATAGTAAAAAAATGTTGAATTAGAGATTTTGAGACTCGTATTAATTATGGGAATATATAAAAAGATGACCAAATTACAATTAAGATGAAGTTAAAATATCACTGATATTTTATAAATGCTAATTGAGCTTATCATAACTATTTTTAATTTTTCATTATGAACTTATGAACAAAAGAAATATTCTCGAAAAAATGACCAATTCTCACATCATACTTTCAAGTAAACTAGTTTGTAAAATTGTGATACAAAGTAAGGTTGAAGAATANTCAAGGGTGTATAGAGTTGGGAGAACCCCTTGACAAATCTCCTGTAATAATTGAAAATACCGAGAAATCCTCTCAACTCTATAAGAGTCTTAGGTGTGGGCCAGTCAACTATCGCTTGGATCTTTTCTTGGTGTACCTGTACCCCTTTTAACTCCAATGATGTGCCCCAAGTAGAGGACTTTTTTCATCCCAAATTCACATTTTGATTCCTTGGCATACAAGGATTGTTCCTCCATGATTGCTAAAATTTGTTCCACCTGTTGAAGATGCTCCTCCCAAGTCTTGTTATAGATCATCAAGTCATTAAAAAACACAAGCAGATGTTTCCTCAACTGCTTGTTGAAGATGTGATTCATGCATGACTGAAATGTGGCTGGCGCATTGGTCAATCCAAATGGAATCACTAGGAATTCATAGTTTCCATAGTGACACCTGAAGACAGTTTTGGGGATGTCCTCCTCCCTCATTTTGATCTGATGATAACTAGAGTGCAAGTCAATATTTGTAAAGTAAAAAACCCCATGGAGCTCGTCCAATAGCTCATCAATCCTTAGAATGGGATACCTGTTTTTAATAGTTTTCTTGTTTAGTGCTCTGAAATCAATGCACATGCACATGGTTTCATCCTTCTTCTTGACCAGAACCACTGGAGATGAAAAAGGACTGGAACTTGGTCTAATGTGACCCATGTCTAATAATTCCTTGATGGCCTTTTCTATATCATCTTTGTACTTATTTGGGTGCTTGTGGGAAGTGGTGATGACCGACTTTTCCCCCTCTTCCAGCTTTATGATGTGATCAAACCCCCTATCTGGTGGCACTCCTAGTGGAATGGGTCCAAACACCTTACTTTGTTTTTCAATGATCCTCTAAATCTCTGGGGCATAGTTAACCTTCCCCTTCTTATCCACATGTGTCAAAATTTTTCACTCAACAGCATATACAATCTCCTCTCTTCTGAAAATGTCTTCCATACACTTTATTGTGACTACCCTGGCTGTGTTTCCTGACATGCCTCTGAGAACTACCTTTATCCCACTCTCCTATGTGAAAGACATATCCATAGTCTTGTAGTTGGTGGTGATAGGTCCCAACTTACTGAGCCACTAAACTTCAAGGATTATATTTGTATCAGGGAGGTCCATCACATAAAATTATTGTGCTAAGTCATGCCTACCCAGTGTAAGATTCATCCCTGGAATGTACCTGTTACAAGGCATGGTGCTTCCTCCTGCTACCTCCACCTTGAATCCCTCAAACTCAATTGTGGGTATGTGCCTCCTCTGTAGCAGTGTTGAGTCAATGAAATTGTGTGAAGCACCCCCATCAATGAGCACCAAAAATTTATGCCCCTGTAATACCCCTCTCATCCTGAAGGTGTTGAACTTGGGTACCCCATTGATGGATGCCAACGTATCCTTCTCCTCTGTTGTATTGGCGTGACCTGTAGCCCCCTCTATGTAGTTTCAGTGGGGTCTACCTCTATGTTCTGGATGTGGTTGAAATCCTCATCTTCATCATTATTAGATGTCACCTCAATATAATGATCCTTCCCACGACCCATACACTTCTGGGATGGGTCCCACGGTTCTTTGCATGTGTAGCATAGCTTCTTTATTTTTGATTCTCTTCTAGTGTTCTCATCCATCCTGCCTCTTCCCCTATTAAAACCCCTTGGGTCTCTTCCTCCTGGATTCATTGGAGGTCTTTGGTCTCCTCCTCTAGTATTTAGGGGTGGTCTAGGCATAAACTTAGGATTTTTTGTTGAGACTAGATCTATAGTCCTCCATATGGCATCTTTCCAGTTAGTAGGCTTGAAGGCCTTAACCCAACCCTTCAAGGGTTCCATCATCCCTTTTGTAAATAACATTATGAGCCTTGACTGAGATACATCCTGCACCATGACTGTTATTCTTTGAAACTCCTCTATGTATATATCTGATGATCTTGTCTGCCTAAGTTGGGTAAGTTCCATAAAAGGTAGCTTTGGGTCCCCTTCGTCAAAACTGTCAATAAGTTTTTTTGTGAATTCTGTGTAGTCCACTATATGACTATGGCCAATTGTAGTCAACCCATGGTACCACCAGTCATGAGATTTGCCTTCCAAGTACATGGTGAAAAACTTGATGGCATCCATCTCTCTCATGGAGTTGAGTTGAAGGTAAGTATCAAGTTTCTTCACCCATGCCTGTGTAGTAACCTTGGTTGAGTCATCAAAGTATGGGATCTCCATTTTCCCATCACTATGTTCTAGCCATAATTGTTCATGTGGTACGTCCTGGGCTTGCTTCTGAATTTCAATCCACAAAACTAATCCGATGTGATTTTTCTTTGGACTGGTGAGCTGAGTGAGTTGTACTCCCTAACATAATGATCAAACTGATCCTCAAACTCATCTGGGTGGTTGGGCTGTGAATCTTCATCCACCAATGAAGGCAAGTATGGTCTAGGAGTGGTCTTGCTACCTGTTTTTCCCTATGATTCTCCCCCTCCATGGATTCCCTCAGAATGATGATAGGGAACATGTTCCTGTTGATGTCTATACCCACCATGAGATCCACTAGTTTCCTTGTTGGCATAAGATTCTGGGCCTTTCCCCTTGTGAGTCATCTCCATCACAATTTGTGATATCCTTTGTTGGATTTAACTTACCTTCCTCAAGGTCTCTAATATTTCGGCCTGTCCCCTACGTGTTGTCTCCTGGCTCTCCTACAGGTCATGAACAAGATCACTCTGTGATACTTCTATAGAGTGTTGCAAGTCCCTAGCAATTCCTTCTATCATATGTGGCTCACTATCCTCACTTGACCCTTCCATTCTGACTCCTACTCACATGTTTTTTTCCTTCTACTTCCCATATAAATTGCACTGAAATTTTGCATGCGCTAATCCTCATATGATAGGAGGATCAGAGTTCTAATACCACTGTAATGTTCCCAAGCCAATTTTTCACTTGAAACACTAGTTTACCACTGATATGCTTGTTTGTGTGTGTTTATTTGTAGGTTGGCCTCTTAATTTTTGGCCTTAGGGTTTATAGTTCAGTTATTTAAGTTTAGATCTGAAGACAAGCAATGTAGATACAAGATAACACAAGATATGGAACCAACAATAAGATTTGACCTTTATTGATGTAAATAGAAAGAACCTGATACAAGAAGGATGAATATCTATAATAATCCTCAGATAGCTCCAATAGATAAGATAAGAGATGCTACAAAATTCTCCAGAAAGAAGATGCAAGACCCCAAGGCTAGATATACAATAAAGATTAATACAAGATAGATCTAGGGTTAAGTCCAAACCCCCCTGACTGTAGATACACTCCATTGGATGGCTGTGAAGATCTAATATTTCAGCCTAGCTTAAGAAGACCTCCAAATAGCATCAAACTCCACCAAATGATAGATCGGGGCAAGTAGAATCCCTCTCTGAAGTCTCAAACCCTGATGCCAAGATCTGCTCCTCCAAACTGCTGAAACCTCAAGAAATATTGCACCCTCTTGAAGACTGTCAAGCTCAATATTTTTTCCTTGATGACGAAGGCCTCCAAACACCCCGAAATTCTCCAGAAATATAGATCGGGCCACCACTAGCTACTCAGAGAAGTCTCAGGGTCATATCCGAGGTGTAACCCCTCTGAACTAAGTAGATATGAATCACAGTTGTGCCCTCCTTTTCTCTAAGATGTGCCAAAGATCCAAATAATAATATAGCAAAAGTAACCCTCTCAAAACACACCAGATTTGATAAACAAGGCCCTGCAAGAAATACCTAGGTGCTAGAATGTCAATAAGCCTTGTCAATGACCTGGATCAAACTCCTCTCCAAGGAATGATGTGCCCCTTGCTGGAAAACCCTCAAGGGTATGGTCTGCTACTCTCTTGAATGGGTGATGGTACCTGTGAATATTCTAGAATGGTGTGGGTGGAGCATTTCATCCCCGAGACCAAGCTTGGAACAAGGTGAGTGAAATTTTTCACCACTTAGTTGTTCTCTAGGGTTTGTATTCTCAAAACCCTCAAAACTGTGTGCTCAATATTCCAATAGCCAAATGCATAATAATCCAAGATGAGTGAGAAGTGCACCCTAGGATTCCCTTTATACCTCCTTCTAATCTTCTGTTGAGTTAATTTAACCTTTAGGTTCAACTCCTAACTCAACCTCAAGCGCTCTAATCTCCTAGTGAGTTACCTTTTACTTTTTCAAGTCAACTTTAAATTATAACATTAGGTTTAGTTGACTTTTCCCCAAACTGCATGAGACTATAGTCTAGTGGGGGTGACTAGACTACTGAGTCTATCCAAACCTCTTCATCAAGAGGTGGGGGACATTGCATACAAATTAAGTTTGAAGATTAATATAATTTACTTTTAACTTGCTCAAACTTTAATTAATAACATAAGACATATCTTTACCATTTTTTATAACTTATTTTCTTTTCTTGGTTAAGTTTGATATTTATGCATTCTTATAGTATAGTAAAAAAATGTTGAATTAGAGATTTTGAGACTCGTATTAATTATGGGAATATATAAAAAGATGACCAAATTACAATTAAGATGAAGTTAAAATATCACTAATATTTTATAAATGCTAATTGAGCTTATCATAACTATTTTTAATTGTTCATTATGAACTTATGAACAAAAGAAATATTCTCGAAAAAATGACCAATTCTMACATCATACTTTCAAGTAAACTAGTTTGTAAAATTGTGATACAAAGTAAGGTTGAAGAATAATATAATTGAACATGACCTAACATCAACATCAACATAAACATATAAATTAAGTACATCAACATCAACAAAAAAAAATGTTATATATATATATATATATAGATGAACAAGTAACATAATTGTTATAATGTACATATATGGTCAACGATACAAATAAATGCTATAACTAAATATATAGTCGTAGTCTCTTAGGTGAAACATGTTGTGGAAGAATAGGTGATGTGCCCTGCTCATACAGGCAAGGTGAAGGAGGAGGAGGAGGAGGAGGAGGAGGCACTGAAGCAGAAGCACAATCACCACCCTGATCAACATCACCACCCTGATCTACAACATCACCACCCTAATCTGCAACATCAACATGATCACCTACACCCTGATCAACATCAACACCCGTAGGACAAGGAGGAGGTATTGAATAAGAAGCATTGTCATCACATGGAGGAGGACTAGAAGAAGGTATTGAAGTAGAAGCACTGCCATCACCACCTTGATGATCATCATCACCACCCTCATCATCATCAGTGTTGTACGACGTGCCATCCTTCATCCCTACTAGT
>JZKD02S2039901.1:0-24198 GCA_000966675.3 Picea glauca | reverse complement strand
CCCCCCCCCCCCCTCTCAGTTGTCTTAGTAATTTCAACACTACTGGCTTATTTGTTTTATGTACAAAGTGTGATTGGATTTTATAAATGTCTCAAATGTCTGTCTAACACATAATTAGCCAATGCATCTGTTAATATATTTAGACATCTAGGAATGTGTTGATATTCAATGTAATCAAAATGATGTTCCAAGAGGCGAATTCATAAATATACCCTTAACAAAGTAGGACTCCAGATGGAATAAACGTTACTCAATTGTAGTACTAATAATTGTGAATCTAGTCGTACAATAAGCTGACAGATTTTGAGTGAGACAGTGTCAGTTAGCATCTCGATAACTGCACTGTATTTTGTGATGTTGTTAGTTGCATGACCAAGACAAACACCATGTAGACTAATTAACTCATCTGTAGGTGCATAGATTGCCCAAGAAACAGATGCTAAGTTTTGAGTACTGCGACTAGTGCCATCAACGAAGCCAATGTAGGGTAGTGACGGCATTGACATATGGAAACCAAGAACAATGCAAGGTAATATGTCGAAAGGTGGAAACCGAAAATGAAAAATCACACAAGAGTATAATACATAAAAATATGAAACACTCATGCAAAAATGATTTAAGCATAATACTTCTTCAAGTAAAGCCCATTTCTGGGTACACTCAAAGGAATTCCATCATAATCCACTAGTTCATAAGCGTCTTTCTCCAAAACTTGTTTCACAATATAAGGACCCAGCCACATAGGCTCAAATTTACCGTCCTCTAGTAAATCACGATCTTTCTCATAAAGAAGGACTATATCAGCTTCAGAAAAAACACGCGGTTTGACATGCTTGTCATATTGAGCTTTGATGCACTTTTTCTGAGTTTCAATAACTAAGGCCACATCACGAAGGGTTTCTTCTAATTGCATCAAATACAAAAGATGTTCCTCTTCAACCGAGGTGTTAGGGAGAAGTTCGACATCTAGTTTCAATGATGGAATCTCACATTCAATCGAAAAAATTGGTTCGATACCATACACTAACTCGAAATGTGTGAATCTTGTGGTAGACTTAACGGATGTCCGATATGCCCACAATGCTGAGAAAAACATCGTGTGCCAATTTGACTTATGAATTCCTACCATCCGTCGAAGCATAGTAGTGAGAACTTTGTTGATTTCTTCAACCTAGCCATTGGCCTGCGAATAGTAAGGTGTTGAGTTTTCATGGCGAAGACCCAACTTTTCAGTAAGTTCATACATCATGAAATTACGAAAAATGACTACCATGATCAGTAATGAGAGCTTGAGGGACACCAAATTGAGTAATGATATAATTGAATATGAATAATGTTTCAGTTTTCCCGGTGTTATCAAATGTAGGCATCGCCTCGACCCATTTAGTGAAATAATCCATAGCTACAATAATGTATCCATGCCCCCTGGCTGAGTGAGGGTTACATTTCATGAAGTCAATGCCTCATTTGGTGAATGGACCAATAGAAACTACAGGATGAAGAGGAGAAATGTGATATTGAATCTTGTTGTAGGTTTGACAAGCGTGGAATTTATGGACAACAATAATGCAATCCTTAAACAATGAAAGCCAGAAATAACTAGCTCGTAATATCTTTTGGGTAGTGGAATACCTAGAAATATGACGGCCACATGCTCCAGAGTGACAGTCATTCAAATCTTTCTCGGCTTCATCATAAGTGAGACATCGTCGAAAAATGGAATCAATACCACGGTGGTAAAGGGTATCCCCAAGGATAATGTTTTAACGGGCATGATACCAGATATGACGATGATCTCTACTAGAAATATTAGGTCGAAAAGTTTGGGTTTGGAGATAGATGATGATATTTCCATATCATATGTCATTAGAACTGATCAGAAAGAGGGATTCGTCAAGTAAGGAATCCTCTACCATAGGTTATGTCTCAGTAGAGGGAAGGTCACAAATCAAAACAACAAAGACCAAATATTTATTTATCTTGGCACACTCAAACTCCAAGTCAAACTCCTGGAGAATAGCTATCCATTTAGAGTATTTCCCCCCCAACAATTGACGTGTAAGGATGTGTTGCATGGGGTTTCAATTTTAAATAACAGTGGTTTTGTGTAAAAACATTGAATAGTTGCTAAGGCCATTTTTTCCACATGTAGATATTTGGTCTCGATAGTCGTGAGACTTCGACTCAAATAGTATACAACATGTTCATCATCTGAATCATCCTCTTGGACTAAAACCATATAAATGGTAGAGTTCGAAGTAGCTAATTACATGAAATAATCTCGACTATAATTTAGAGGAAACAACTAGGGTGTACGAGTTAAGACAAGTTTCAAAGCTTCGAAATATTTGTTCACAATGTCATCCCACACAAAATTGTAAAATTTTTTCAGAAGTCGAGTAAATCCTTTCGTTAATTGAGAGTAGTTTGGAATGAATCAACGTAAAAAGTTTGGCTTCCCTTGCAAACTTTGGAGTTGGCACAATGTGGAAGGAAGAGGTAGATTAAGAATGGCCTCAACCTTCAAGGGGTCTACTCTAATCCCATGTATTGACATGATAAAACCGAGAAATTGACTAGAATCCACAAAAAAAACACATTTGTGGGGATTCAAACATATGCGATAATAACAACAACATAGGAAAATAGCTCGCAAATTTGTCAGGTGATCTTGGTGATGCATAGAATGTGTCGGTAGATTGTCTAAATAGGGTTTTACAATGTGCTTAATATCATGAAAAGCATAATACATAACATGTTGAAAAGTCGTTCCATCATTTTTCAGACCAAAAGGTATTGTCTGATAGGCGAAGGTTCCCTAAGCGAAAATAAAAGCAGTCTTGTGTTGATCCGCGGGGGAAATGTTGATTTGATTATAGCCTGAGAAACCATCCATTAAAGAAAATATTTCACTCCCGTCACAGTCATCGAAAATATTTTCAACAAAAGGGGTAGGATAATTATCTTTAGGACAAACCTTGCTTATATCCCTATAATCTACACAAACATGGATCATGCCTTGTTTATTCATAACGGGAACAAGATTGGACACCCAATCTGTCAAAGCCATGGGATAGATAAAATCGACTTTAAGAAGTTTTTCAACCTCAAGCTTAATCGCAACAGCTTTGCGTGGGTGCACTAGGCGAAGCTTTTGCTGAATAGGTTTANAATTTGACCATGCATAAATCCTTTCAACTATCATAACAAATAAAAGGCCAATTCTATCGTTCGTTCAGATTTAATAAATACATGACATCAGATATCAAATCATTCGAATAGAAAATGGAAATCATTTCAGTTTCGATTTAACAAATACATTGCATCAGATATAAAATCATTCAAACAGAAAAGGAGTAAAGCAACATATCTGAACCAGATCGCGAGAAGACAAGGGAACAACCACGTTCCTCTGAACCGTAGAACAGGGAAGCCAAATCACTTGCCCACTTCACCCCCTAGCCTGATCATGAGTCCATGAGGGCTAACTCAGAACTCCTCCTCAGCAATGTCCTTCAATTCCAACAACTATCCTCTTGCCTCACACTTACTCAGCAGTGCTCATAAAAACAAGGAAAAAACTGTTTCAACAGACTCCTCTTGCCTCACACTCAATCTGTAGTGTTCATAACAACAAGAGAACTAAAAAATCTTTTTCCCCATCATACTTGGCAGTGTCCTACCTCCTCGCATATGCTATTTATCAATTTTTCCTAGGTCTATTTCCATCCCTTGGGGGGGGATTTTCGCAGCTTTCTAAATCCCTGATTTTTAGGGGCTACTAATGGCCAAATATATGATTTTCCACTTGTAATAATCAACCCAGAGGTACTTCCAACTTGTTCCCCACTCATGGATTCATGGTCAATTGATTTTAACATGGCTGTTCCATTTGTCCTCCTGTAATTAATATAAATATTCTGTTTTTTTATACAAGTTTCATAGTCAAATAGTTAGTTGAGTCCAATCAGAACTCTTCCCAACATTCATAATAATTAATTACAAATATCAAACTCGAAATTTGGAATTTCCATAAATGGTAAAATTTTTCCAAATTCAAATTTACTAAAAACGGAAATAAATTTCCAGCAAATTTAAATTTTAAAATTATTTTATTTTTGGGGATATCACATCCTTTCCCCCTTCAGTAAAATAGTGTCCTCGGTGTTTGTTCCTTTCCTGGAACAGGATTGGATGAGATTTCCTCAAATCTCCCTCCAAATCCCAAGTGGACTCCTCAAGACTAAAGTGATTCCATTGCACCTTTACTTGAGCGACGACTCTGTTCCGAAGAGTTATTTCTCTCCGATCCAAAATGCGCAGGGGTTCCACCTGGAACTCGTGTTTGGGTTCCACCTGCACCAAGTTCCAATCAATCATATGAGTAGGATCATGAATATACTTTTTCAACAAAGACACATGAAATACATTATGGACTCTTAGATTAGCTGGAAGTGCAGGTTGATATGCTATGGGTCCAATTCGAGCTAGTATCTCGAAGGGCCCACAAAACCTGGGTGCCATCTTGGCATAGTTCCCTAACTTCAATGAGATTTTTCGGGCTTTGACCTTCAAATAAACATGGTCTCCTACTTGAAATTCCAAGTGTCTTCTTTTCTGATCTGCATAGCTCTTTTGTCTGTCATGTGCTTATTTCAAGTTCTGTTGTACCTTCCTTACCATGTTCTCCATTTCTTGGAGCATATCTGGTCCAACCATGAGTCGGTCAGCCGAGTTATCCCAGCTAATTGGTGTTGTACACTTTCTGCCATACATTTTTTCGAAAGGGCTCAACTTAGCTGAAGTTTGGTACCCATTGTTATATGCAAATTCTACCAAGTGTAGGTAGTCTTCCCACTTGTTCGTCTTTGTTCTTACATACATGCAGAGCATATACTCTATGATTTGGTTTGTCCTTTTGGTCTGTCCATCCGTTTGTGGATGATAACCTGTACTGAAATTCAAATTAGTATTTAGCCCTGCAAACAATTCCTTCCAAAAGGCGGATGTGAATTTTACGTATCTATTTGAAATCACCATTTTAGGAATACCATGTAGTCTAAAAATTTATTTCATAAATATTTCAACAATGTTTATAGCTTTAAAAGTAGACTTTACAGGAATAAAGTGTGCAGACTTACTGAGTTTATCGATTACAACCATTATAGAATCAATCTATTTCTGAGTTTTTGGCAAACCTGTTATAAAGTCCAGCAATATGGTCTCCCATTTCCATTCTGGTACTGGTAATGGCTGTAATAGGCCGGCTAGATGCTGGTGTTCGGCCTTAACCTGCTGACAATCTTGGCACCTAGCCAAGTATTCTGTTATTTCGCCTTTCATATTAGGCCAGTAAAACAATTTTCTAAGTGCTAATATCAGTTTTTGGTAACCTGGATGACCAGAATATAATTTCTTATGCACTTCGTCCAAAACTGTTAATTTTAACTCTGTTGAATCTGGTATGTAAAGTCTGTTTTTAAATCATAATAGTCCCTTCTTGTCGATACTTAGATCTAGTTTCTTTGAGTCTGTGGTACTGTTTTGGAATTCTGCCATCATCTTAGTGTAATTTCCTTTGCTAATACCGACCGTCCTTACATTTTGTTCTAGATCACTTTCTTCCCTGATGATATTTACCTCAAATAACCCATGGACTCTTCTTCTTAAAGCGTCTGCTACTTTATTTTCTTTGTCATTGATATGTCCGACCTCGAAGTTGAATTCGCTCAGGACGGATAGCCACCTTGCTTGTCTTGCATTAAGGTATGGTTGGTTAAAAAAATATTTTACACCACTATTATCTGTCAATAGTATAAATTTCCTTCCCATTATGTAGTGTCGCCACATTTTTAAGGCATGTATTACTGCTGCCAATTCTATGTCATGAGTGACATAATTTTGCTTGTGTTCTTTTAATTTTCGGGACTCGTAACAAATCATGTGCCCTTCCTAAGTTAGAACACCACCTAGTCCCTCTTTACTTGCATCAACACATACTGTGAAGTCTTTATCTAGGTCTACTACCTTCAAAATGGGCGTCGATGTCAATAATTCTTTCAGCTTGTTCAAACTATCTTGACACTTTTGCGACCAGTTAAACTTGGTCCCTTTATTTTGTAATGAAGTGATAGGGTAGGCTATCTTGGAAAACCCTTCTATAAATCTATGATAATATCTGGTGATTCCCGTGAATGACCGGATATCTGCCACATCCTTAGGTACTGGCCATTCCATAATGGATTTTATCTTTTTCGGGTCTACGACAATACCTTCCGAGGAAATGACATGTCCTAAATATTGTATCTCTTTTTGATAAAAGTCACACTTGTCAAATTTGGCGTACAGTTTGTGTTTCCTCAACGTTTGCAGAACTATCCTTAAGTGTTCATCATGTTATTTTTCCATCTTTGAATAGACCAGAATATTGTCGATAAATACTACTACGAACTTGTCTAGGTACTGACTGAAAATGTTGTTCATCAAGCATATAAATGTGGCTAGTGCGTTAGTGAGTCCGAAAGGTATGACTACAAACTCATAGTGTCCATATCTTGTTTGAAAAGTTGTTTTGTTTATGTCCTCATCCTTTATCCTAACTTGATTATAACCGGATCGTAAATCCAATTTTGAAAAGATCTTGGCCCCACCATCTTGATCGAATAGATCATTTATCCTTGGTAAGCGGTATTTGTTCTTAATGGTCATTTTGTTCAGTTGTCTATAATCGATACATAGTCTTAGAGTACCGTCTTTCTTTTCACAAAGAGGACTAGTTCTCCCCATGGCGAAACACTTGGTCTAATATACTCTTTGTCCAACAATTCCTGTAATTGTATTTTTAATTCTGTCAGTTCTGGTAGACTCATTCGGTAGGGTGCTTTTGAGATAAGGGATGATCCGGGTAGTAAGTCTATGGAAAAATCTATTTCTCTTCTAGGAGGTAATTCTGTTATCTCATCCACAAACATGTCTTTGAATTCACGTAGGACAACAAAGTCTTCTAAATTGGGATTATCTTCTTTTTCTAATAGAGGGCGTAAACTTGACATCCCTTTCTAATACATTTCTTGAGTTGCATCGCTGAAACTTGTCTGACTGATACAAGTTTTGGTATGCCTTGGGTTTTTCTAACAGTGCCAAAATTGTCTTTATAGCTAAGTATCTTTGTATAGCAGTCTAGTACTACTTTTTGTTGTTCCAACCAATCCATCCCAATAATCATATCATAAGATCCTAGTGGTAGGATGTTTAGATTGGTCCTTATCTTTTGACCATCTAAGTTGAACTCAAGATTACAAATAAAGTCAACTAATTTTCTTTTAGTACTTGTTGCTAGTTGTACAAGCCACGACTTTGCATGTTTCAGTTTCTTAGGTTTATTCAACTATACTACATCGGGAGTAATATAACTTAACGTAGCTCTAGGGTTATTAAAACGTAAATTCGAGTGTCATTGATTTTACCTTTGATTTCTACCACTGAGGATTGGTGGTCAACTTGTCAACCATCTATGGCTGCATTTATCCGATGCAGACTTCTGCCCACATCTCCCACTATCGAGGCTTCCTGCAAATTGTGAACAATAGTTCTGTTGGCTGCATTTAAACATGGACAGTTCCTCCTTAGATGAGGTTCTCCACACTCCCAATACTTTAATGGCTCGCAGGAGTTTTCCCCAGACTTCTTCGTTCCCAGGTTTACCGGTTTACCGCTACCTTTTGTATTCAGATGATTGGAGTGAAAATCCTTCCTTAGGAAACTTTTTGTTGCAACCCGATAAGGAGCTGGTTGGTATCCCTTCTTCCGCTGGTTCATTCGATCTTGCTTCTTATCCTTCTAGGTCTTGGGAAACTCTTCCTGTTGTTTATACTAGTCATAGCACATTCGTGCTTTCCTGAATACTTCACTCAAGGATTTGGGGTTTTCAAACTCAATTCTGTCCCGGTAGGCCTGTGGTAAACATCTTAAGAATCGTTGGATTTTTACCTTATCCTCCCGGATGTACGGTACGAACCTTAGTAGTTCCAAAAATTTATTTATAAGGTCCTCCATTGTCATCTGTCTGAGTCGTAACTCGGAAAATTCTTTCATATTCCTTTCATAATAGCTTTCATAAAGGTATTGTTTCTTGAAATACTTCTTAAAGTCGGACCATTCCAATTGTTTCTCCTTTATGCTCTTGGCCAATTTTAGGTCCTGCCACCAAATGCTGGCCTTCCACTTCAGATTGTAGATGGCCATTCTGACCTTCATGTTGCTGGAATAGTTGTAGATCTGCAAGTATTTTTTGATGTCCAACAACCATGCCTCAACTTCTTCTCATGTCCTGGATTCTCCATCAAAGGTAGATGGTTTAATCTTTTCAAATTCCCCTTCAAGGTGGTCTGTTTGTTTTCTTTTTCTGTCTGGTATGGTTTTGTCTTCAGTGGAAGGTCTCCCTTTAGACGAACTATCTTCTTTTTTTGTTTCCACACCAGAATTCTTGGAGGCCCTTTTGCTGACCTCCTCATCATGTTTATCATCTTTTGGTGTTTTCTTGGTTACTATACTATGCAACAGGACTTCATTTATCTCTTGCTATTCCTGTTGTGCTTTCTTCAATTTTTCATTGTTGGCCTTGAAAACCTGTAGTTCAACAATAAGATTCTGCATTGTTTCCAACACCTCCATGGGTGAGCTTCCATCACTGTTTTGTCTTGTATCTCCAGGAGGTCCTTGCTGTGGATTCCCTTCCATCCTGATTTCTGCACCTTCTTGGGCTGCCATAATCAACACAAACAAAAAGGCTTTCTGTTTGTAACCACAAGATTTATTAGTTTTTTCATAAATCAGAATATATACTAAGAAATTAATGTGGCCCTGTTCAGGCCTAGTGTTGTAACTTTTGCTTTGATACCATATGTAATGTACCTCAAATTCACCATAAAAAAAAATTCTATGATATAATTCAATTTTGTTTAAGCTTAGAATTTAAGAGAAGGTAAGATTCATTTCTGTCCATAAGGACATTATTACGCCAGTCAAGTTTACTTCGAACAGAAAATATTATATGGATAAATTCTTCCATAATTCTATCACTTCCCTTAACTCTCATACTACTCTAACATGCTTATATGTATTTAGGCAGTATCTAAGCTTAGGTCAAAGGAACCTTTGAGAGCTCATAGAGATAAAGCTCAGGTGGGAGCACAACTATCATTAGATCAGTTGGAGAAAGGATCTGGGCACATAGAGTTTAACCCCTAGGAGGATGTGTAGGAGAACAACTGAAATGAACGGTGGAGACACTTTGGGGAGAAGTGTCGAAACTACGAGAGTCATTGGATCTAGAAAAGATGCGCGAGGTTTAAACCTGGTGCATGCAGGGGAGTGAAGACTCTCCCAAATTCCGAAAAGGAGAAAGTTGGGATTTGATCACGACCATTGATCATCCCAAAAAGATCAAAACTGTTGACTGTGACTAAAGGTCACAACCATCCATCGGAGGGACATGTGGTTGTCGGTCGGCGTTTCAGCACCCAGGAAAAGCAAAGGTCAAGACTCCTCGTTTTCGCAAGACATGAAATCTAGGTACATGAAACCCCAAATTAGTTTAGCGGGAATAGGTTAATGAACTAGAAGGGAAAACTAGTATAATATTTGGTCTTCCTACGTCAGCTACAGATCTGTCTCTACACAGTCTGTTTAATGGAAAGGAAAAAGTGGCATAGTTTACAACACTAAGAATGTTGTTCCCGACATTATTCATACACTTAGATTAATGAAATTACAGCATAACCTTCACTCCCAATATGCCAATCTCAGCATTGATTTCACTCAGAAAACGAATAAAGAAAGAAAAATAACAGTGAATCTAATTTAGAGGAGATTTCTTCCAAAATTTGACCATGCATAAATCCTTTCAACTATCATAACAAATAAAAGGCCAATTCTATCGTTCGTTCAGATTTAATAAATACATGACATCAGATATCAAATCATTCGAATAGAAAATGGAAATCATTTCAGTTTCGATTTAACAAATACATTGCATCAGATATAAAATCATTCAAACAGAAAAGGAGTAAAGCAACATATCTGAACCAGATCGCGAGAAGACAAGGGAACAACCACGTTCCTCTGAACCGTAGAACAGGGAAGCCAAATCACTTGCCCACTTCACCCCCTAGCCTGATCATGAGTCCATGAGGGCTAACTCAGAACTCCTCCTCAGCAATGTCCTTCAATTCCAACAACTATCCTCTTGCCTCACACTTACTCAGCAGTGCTCATAAAAACAAGGAAAAAACTGTTTCAACAGACTCCTCTTGCCTCACACTCAATCTGTAGTGTTCATAACAACAAGAGAACTAAAAAATCTTTTTCCCCATCATACTTGGCAGTGTCCTACCTCCTCGCATATGCTATTTATCAATTTTTCCTAGGTCTATTTCCATCCCTTGGGGGGGGATTTTCGCAGCTTTCTAAATCCCTGATTTTTAGGGGCTACTAATGGCCAAATATATGATTTTCCACTTGTAATAATCAACCCAGAGGTACTTCCAACTTGTTCCCCACTCATGGATTCATGGTCAATTGATTTTAACATGGCTGTTCCATTTGTCCTCCTGTAATTAATATAAATATTCTGTTTTTTTATACAAGTTTCATAGTCAAATAGTTAGTTGAGTCCAATCAGAACTCTTCCCAACATTCATAATAATTAATTACAAATATCAAACTCGAAATTTGGAATTTCCATAAATGGTAAAATTTTTCCAAATTCAAATTTACTAAAAACGGAAATAAATTTCCAGCAAATTTAAATTTTAAAATTATTTTATTTTTGGGGATATCACATCCTTTCCCCCTTCAGTAAAATAGTGTCCTCAGTGTTTGTTCCTTTCCTGGAACAGGATTGAATGAGATTTCCTCAAATCTCCCTCCAAATCCCAAGTGGCCTCCTCAGGACTAAAGTGATTCCATTGCACCTTTACTTGAGCGACGACTCTGTTCCGAAGAGTTATTTCTCTCCAATCCAGAATGCGCAGGGGTTCCACCTGGAACTCGCATTTGGGTTCCACCTGCACCAAGTTCCAATCAATCATATGAGTAGGATCATGAATATACTTTTTCAACAAAGACACATGAAATACATTATGAACTCTTAGATTAGCTGGAAGTGCAAGTTGATATGCTATGGGTCCAATTCGAGCTAGTATCTCGAAGGGCCCACAAAACCTGTGTGCCATCTTGGCATAGTTCCCTAACTTCAATGAGCTTTTTCGGGCTTTGACCTTCAAATAAACATGGTCTCCTACTTGAAATTCCAAGTGTCTTCTTTTCTGATCTGCATAGCTCTTTTGTTTGTCCTGTGCTTCTTTCAAGTTCTGTTGTACCTTCCTTACCATGTTATCCATTTCTTGGAGCATATCTGGTCCAACCATGAGTCGGTCAGCCGAGTTATCCCAGCTAATTGGTGTTGTACACTTTCTGCCATACATTTTTTCGAAAGGGCTCAACTTAGCTGAAGTTTGGTACCCATTGTTATATGCAAATTCTACCAAGTGTAGGTAGTCTTCCCACTTGTTCGTCTTTGTTCTTACATACATGCAGAGCATATCCTCTATGATTTGGTTTGTCCTTTTGGTCTGTCCATCCATTTGTGGATGATAACCTGTACTGAAATTCAAATTAGTATTTATCCCTGCAAACAATTCCTTCCAAAAGGCGGATGTGAATTTTACATATCTATCTGAAATCACCATTTTAGGAATACCATGTAGTCTAAAAATTTACTTCATAAATATTTCAACAATGTTTATAGCTTTAAAAGTAGACTTTACAGGAATAAAGTGTGCAGACTTACTGAGTTTATCGATTACAACCATGATAGAATCAATCTATTTCTGAGTTTTTGGCAAACCTATTATAAAGTCCAGCAATATGGTCTCCCATTTCCATTCTAGTACTGGTAATGGCTGTAATAGGCCGGCTAGATGCTGGTGTTCGGCCTTAACTTGCTGACAATCTTGGCACCTAGCCAAGTATTATGTTATTTCGCCTTTCATATTAGGCCAGTAAAACAATTTTCTAAGTGATAATATCATTTTTTGGTAACCTGGATGACCAAAATATAATTTCTTATGCACTTCGTCCAAAACTGTTAATTTTAACTCTGTTGAATCTGGTATGTAAAGTCTGTTTTTAGATCATAATAGTCCCTTCTTGTCGATACTTAGATCTAGTTTCTTTGAGTCTGTGGTACTGTTTTGGAATTCTGCCATCATCTTAGTGTAATTTCCTTTGCTAATACCGACCATCCTTACATTTTGTTCTAGATCACTTTCTTCCCTGATGATATTTACCTCAAATAACCCATGGACTCTTCTTCTTAAAGCATCTGCTACTTTATTTTCTTTGCCATTGATATGTCCGACCTCGAAGTCGAATTCACTCAGAAAGGATAGCCACCTTGCTTGTCTTGCATTAAGGTATGGTTGGTTAAACAGATATTTTACACCACTATTATCCGTCAATAGTATAAATTTCCTTCCCATTATGTAGTGTCGCCACATTTTTAAGGCATGTATTACCGCTGCCAATTCTATGTCATGAGTGACATAATTTCGCTCGTGTTCTTTTAATTTTCGGGACTCGTAACAAATCACGTGCCCTTCCTAAGTTAGAACACCACCTAGTCCCTCTTTACTTGCATCAACACATACTATGAAGTCTTTATCTAGGTCTACTAACTTCAAAATGGGCGTCGATGTCAATAATTATTTCAGCTTGTTAAAACTATCTTGACACTTTTGCGACCAATTAAACTTGGTCCCTTTCTTTTGTAATGACATGATAGGGTAGGCTATCTTGGAAAACCCTTCTATAAATCTATGATAATATCTGGTGATTCCCATGAATGACCGGATATCTACCACATCCTTAGGTACTGGCCATTCCATAATGGATTTTATCTTTTCCGGGTCTACGACAATACCTTCTAAGGAAATGACATGTCCTAAATATTGTATCTCTTTTTGATAAAAGTCACACTTGTCAAATTTGGCGTACAGTTTGTGTTTCTTCAATGTTTGCAGAACTATCCTTAAGTGTTCATCATGTTCTTTTTCCATCTTTGAATAGACCAGAATATCGTCGATAAATACTACTACGAACTTGTCTAGGTACTGACTGAAAATGTTGTTCATCAAGCATATAAATGTGGCTGGTGCGTTAGTGAGTCCAAAAGGTATGACTACAAACTCATAGTGTCCATATCTTGTTTGAAAAGTTGTTTTGTTTATGTACTCATCCTTTATCCTAACTTGATGATAACCGGATCGTAAATCCAATTTTGAAAAGATCTTGGCCCCACCAACTTGATCGAACAGATCATTTATCCTTGGTAAGCGGTATTTGTTCTTAATGGTCATTTTGTTCAGCTGTCTATAATCGATACATAGTCTTAGAGTACCGTGTTTCTTTTCACAAAGAGGACTAGTGCTCCCCATGGCGAAACACTCGGTCTAATATACTCTTTGTCCAACAATTCCTGTAATTGTATTTTTAATTCTGTTAGTTCTGGTAGACTCATTCGGTAGGGTGCTTTTGAGATAAGGGATGATCCGGGTAGTAAGTCTATGGAAAAATCTATTTCTCTTCTAGGAGGTAATTCTGTTATCTCATCCACAAACATGTCTTTGAATTCACGTAGGACAACAAAGTCTTCTAAATTGGGATTATCTTCTTTTTCTAATAGAGGGCGTAAACTTGACATCCCTTTCTAATACATTTCTTGAGTTGCATCGCTGAAACTTGTCTGACTGATACAAGTTTTGGTATGCCTTGGGTTTTTCTAACAGTGCCAAAATTGTCTTTATAGCTAAGTATCTTTGTATAGCAGTCTAGTACTACTTTTTGTTGTTCCAACCAATCCATCCCAATAATCATATCATAAGATCCTAGTGGTAGGATGTTTAGATTGGTCCTTATCTTTTGACCATCTAAGTTGAACTCAAGATTACAAATAAAGTCAACTAATTTTCTTTTAGTACTTGTTGCTAGTTGTACAAGCCACGACTTTGCATGTTTCAGTTTCTTAGGTTTATTCAACTATACTACATCGGGAGTAATATAACTTAACGTAGCTCTAGGGTTATTAAAACGTAAATTCGAGTGTCATTGATTTTACCTTTGATTTCTACCACTGAGGATTGGTGGTCAACTTGTCAACCATCTATGGCTGCATTTATCCGATGCAGACTTCTGCCCACATCTCCCACTATCGAGGCTTCCTGCAAATTGTGAACAATAGTTCTGTTGGCTGCATTTAAACATGGACAGTTCCTCCTTAGATGAGGTTCTCCACACTCCCAATACTTTAATGGCTCGCAGGAGTTTTCCCCAGACTTCTTCGTTCCCAGGTTTACCGGTTTACCGCTACCTTTTGTATTCAGATGATTGGAGTGAAAATCCTTCCTTAGGAAACTTTTTGTTGCAACCCGATAAGGAGCTGGTTGGTATCCCTTCTTCCGCTGGTTCATTCGATCTTGCTTCTTATCCTTCTAGGTCTTGGGAAACTCTTCCTGTTGTTTATACTAGTCATAGCACATTCGTGCTTTCCTGAATACTTCACTCAAGGATTTGGGGTTTTCAAACTCAATTCTGTCCCGGTAGGCCTGTGGTAAACATCTTAAGAATCGTTGGATTTTTACCTTATCCTCCCGGATGTACGGTACGAACCTTAGTAGTTCCAAAAATTTATTTATAAGGTCCTCCATTGTCATCTGTCTGAGTCGTAACTCGGAAAATTCTTTCATATTCCTTTCATAATAGCTTTCATAAAGGTATTGTTTCTTGAAATACTTCTTAAAGTCGGACCATTCCAATTGTTTCTCCTTTATGCTCTTGGCCAATTTTAGGTCCTGCCACCAAATGCTGGCCTTCCACTTCAGATTGTAGATGGCCATTCTGACCTTCATGTTGCTGGAATAGTTGTAGATCTGCAAGTATTTTTTGATGTCCAACAACCATGCCTCAACTTCTTCTCATGTCCTGGATTCTCCATCAAAGGTAGATGGTTTAATCTTTTCAAATTCCCCTTCAAGGTGGTCTGTTTGTTTTCTTTTTCTGTCTGGTATGGTTTTGTCTTCAGTGGAAGGTCTCCCTTTAGACGAACTATCTTCTTTTTTTGTTTCCACACCAGAATTCTTGGAGGCCCTTTTGCTGACCTCCTCATCATGTTTATCATCTTTTGGTGTTTTCTTGGTTACTATACTATGCAACAGGACTTCATTTATCTCTTGCTATTCCTGTTGTGCTTTCTTCAATTTTTCATTGTTGGCCTTGAAAACCTGTAGTTCAACAATAAGATTCTGCATTGTTTCCAACACCTCCATGGGTGAGCTTCCATCACTGTTTTGTCTTGTATCTCCAGGAGGTCCTTGCTGTGGATTCCCTTCCATCCTGATTTCTGCACCTTCTTGGGCTGCCATAATCAACACAAACAAAAAGGCTTTCTGTTTGTAACCACAAGATTTATTAGTTTTTTCATAAATCAGAATATATACTAAGAAATTAATGTGGCCCTGTTCAGGCCTAGTGTTGTAACTTTTGCTTTGATACCATATGTAATGTACCTCAAATTCACCATAAAAAAAAATTCTATGATATAATTCAATTTTGTTTAAGCTTAGAATTTAAGAGAAGGTAAGATTCATTTCTGTCCATAAGGACATTATTACGCCAGTCAAGTTTACTTCGAACAGAAAATATTATATGGATAAATTCTTCCATAATTCTATCACTTCCCTTAACTCTCATACTACTCTAACATGCTTATATGTATTTAGGAAGTATCTAAGCTTAGGTTGAAGGAACCTTTGAGAGCTTAGAGAGATAAAGCTCAGGTGGGAGCACAATTGTCATTAGATCAGTTGGAGAAAGGATCTGGGCACACAGAGTTTAACCTCTGGGAGGACTCGCAGGAGAACAACTGAAATGAATGGTGGAGACACTTCGGGGAGAAGTGTTGAAATTGCGAGAGTCGTCGGATCCAGAAAATATGCACGAGGTTTAAACCTGGTGCATGCAGGGGAGTGAAGACTCTCCCAAATTTCGAAAAGGAGAAAGCCGGGATTTGGTCACAACCGTTGATCATCCCGAAAAGATAAAAAATGTTAACCATGGCTAAAGGTCGCAGCCGTCCATCAGAGGGACACGTGGTTGTCGGTCGACATTTCGACACCCGGGAAACCAAAGGTCAAGACTCCTTATTTTCACAAGTCACGAAATCCTAGTACATGAAACCCTAAATCAGTTTAGCATGAATAGGTTTCATCATTTCGACACCCAGAAATCCCAAAGGCAAGAGCCCTCGTTTTTGCAAGTCGTGAAATCCCGGTACACGAAACCCCAATGTGCTCTATGGAGTTAGCCCCAGGTCATCGGGCGAGATCATATGGACGGGGGCTAAAGGGGGAACCAAAACCTATTAACCCCTTTTCGACATTTTGAGATCCAGGAGTTCGAAGGGCCTAGTATCATTGTCGTTGTAGTCGCAAAATCCCGAATCGTGAAACCCCTAAACCTCGAACCCCGAAACCCCGAAGTACTATATGTGCAGGCTTCCTTCAATTCAATTATTCAAAGTTAGATTTGATAGAAATTCAATTACAGAAGTACACATATGCCTATAAAAAGATCAATACCTTTCAAGCTCATCTATACATAGACAATCCTACCTACAATTTTGATTTCAGAGTTAAATATGATCATGTAGGTGGATCTGTTCTTTCAAGTTCATATGTAGATAGTTTTGTCTAGCATTTTATTTCACGAGGAACCATTCCCAAAATTTATTCTTTGAACATAAACTTCTTACAACGAACCGATTGCATCCATGGAAATTATTTCAACTGAGCACAATTAGACGCATAAAATCAGATACAGGAATCATTCAAACAAAGACTGAGCATATTTTAAAAGAAGATAAAATACAAAGTTGATATTTCAGCATTCGGGATTTTATTATTACATATGCACGAAGTTCCTTTGCTTTACTAAACCCCGAAATCCCGAAATGTTGGGCCCACATCGCTTTCGCATTTTGCGATTCAGCACTTCTTGTTTCATTTTTTTTTATGAATCAGGTGTTCGAAAACCCCGAAATCCCAGACCCTGGAATCTCGAAATGTTGGGCCCACAGTCCTTTCGCATTTCGCGATTCGGTACTTCTTATTTTTATTTTTTTGTGCATCGTTATTAAAACAGGAAAGTCTAAATATGAATACCCGAATTGGTACAACCTTGGGCAAAGGAAATTTCCGTAATAAGCAAGGGTGCATCCAGTTCCTTTACTATTAAAGTAGTTCATATAATAGATCTGCCATTGCAAATTTCATAGTATGATTTTCTGTTTCTGTACTCTCTTGTTCGAGATACCTTTATACGGGTTAGGTTAATGAACTATAAGGAGAAACAGGTATAATAGTCGATCTTCCTACCTCAACTACAGATCTGTCTCTACCCAGTCTGTTTAATGGAAAGGAAAAAGTGGCATAGTTTACAACACCCAAAATGTTGTTCCCAACATTATTCATATAGTTAGATTAATGAAATTACAGCATAACCTTCACCCCCAATATGCCAATCTCAGCATTGATTTCACTCAGAAAACGAATAAAGAAAGAAAAATAACAGTGAATCTAATTTAGAGGANAGTTCTGGTAGACTCATTCGGTAGGGTGCTTTTGAGATAAGGGATGATCCGGGTAGTAAGTCTATGGAAAAATCTATTTCTCTTCTAGGAGGTAATTCTGTTATCTCATCCACAAACATGTCTTTGAATTCACGTAGGACAACAAAGTCTTCTAAATTGGGATTATCTTCTTTTTCTAATAGAGGGCGTAAACTTGACATCCCTTTCTAATACATTTCTTGAGTTGCATCGCTGAAACTTGTCTGACTGATACAAGTTTTGGTATGCCTTGGGTTTTTCTAACAGTGCCAAAATTGTCTTTATAGCTAAGTATCTTTGTATAGCAGTCTAGTACTACTTTTTGTTGTTCCAACCAATCCATCCCAATAATCATATCATAAGATCCTAGTGGTAGGATGTTTAGATTGGTCCTTATCTTTTGACCATCTAAGTTGAACTCAAGATTACAAATAAAGTCAACTAATTTTCTTTTAGTACTTGTTGCTAGTTGTACAAGCCACGACTTTGCATGTTTCAGTTTCTTAGGTTTATTCAACTATACTACATCGGGAGTAATATAACTTAACGTAGCTCTAGGGTTATTAAAACGTAAATTCGAGTGTCATTGATTTTACCTTTGATTTCTACCACTGAGGATTGGTGGTCAACTTGTCAACCATCTATGGCTGCATTTATCCGATGCAGACTTCTGCCCACATCTCCCACTATCGAGGCTTCCTGCAAATTGTGAACAATAGTTCTGTTGGCTGCATTTAAACATGGACAGTTCCTCCTTAGATGAGGTTCTCCACACTCCCAATACTTTAATGGCTCGCAGGAGTTTTCCCCAGACTTCTTCGTTCCCAGGTTTACCGGTTTACCGCTACCTTTTGTATTCAGATGATTGGAGTGAAAATCCTTCCTTAGGAAACTTTTTGTTGCAACCCGATAAGGAGCTGGTTGGTATCCCTTCTTCCGCTGGTTCATTCGATCTTGCTTCTTATCCTTCTAGGTCTTGGGAAACTCTTCCTGTTGTTTATACTAGTCATAGCACATTCGTGCTTTCCTGAATACTTCACTCAAGGATTTGGGGTTTTCAAACTCAATTCTGTCCCGGTAGGCCTGTGGTAAACATCTTAAGAATCGTTGGATTTTTACCTTATCCTCCCGGATGTACGGTACGAACCTTAGTAGTTCCAAAAATTTATTTATAAGGTCCTCCATTGTCATCTGTCTGAGTCGTAACTCGGAAAATTCTTTCATATTCCTTTCATAATAGCTTTCATAAAGGTATTGTTTCTTGAAATACTTCTTAAAGTCGGACCATTCCAATTGTTTCTCCTTTATGCTCTTGGCCAATTTTAGGTCCTGCCACCAAATGCTGGCCTTCCACTTCAGATTGTAGATGGCCATTCTGACCTTCATGTTGCTGGAATAGTTGTAGATCTGCAAGTATTTTTTGATGTCCAACAACCATGCCTCAACTTCTTCTCATGTCCTGGATTCTCCATCAAAGGTAGATGGTTTAATCTTTTCAAATTCCCCTTCAAGGTGGTCTGTTTGTTTTCTTTTTCTGTCTGGTATGGTTTTGTCTTCAGTGGAAGGTCTCCCTTTAGACGAACTATCTTCTTTTTTTGTTTCCACACCAGAATTCTTGGAGGCCCTTTTGCTGACCTCCTCATCATGTTTATCATCTTTTGGTGTTTTCTTGGTTACTATACTATGCAACAGGACTTCATTTATCTCTTGCTATTCCTGTTGTGCTTTCTTCAATTTTTCATTGTTGGCCTTGAAAACCTGTAGTTCAACAATAAGATTCTGCATTGTTTCCAACACCTCCATGGGTGAGCTTCCATCACTGTTTTGTCTTGTATCTCCAGGAGGTCCTTGCTGTGGATTCCCTTCCATCCTGATTTCTGCACCTTCTTGGGCTGCCATAATCAACACAAACAAAAAGGCTTTCTGTTTGTAACCACAAGATTTATTAGTTTTTTCATAAATCAGAATATATACTAAGAAATTAATGTGGCCCTGTTCAGGCCTAGTGTTGTAACTTTTGCTTTGATACCATATGTAATGTACCTCAAATTCACCATAAAAAAAAATTCTATGATATAATTCAATTTTGTTTAAGCTTAGAATTTAAGAGAAGGTAAGATTCATTTCTGTCCATAAGGACATTATTACGCCAGTCAAGTTTACTTCGAACAGAAAATATTATATGGATAAATTCTTCCATAATTCTATCACTTCCCTTAACTCTCATACTACTCTAACATGCTTATATGTATTTAGGCAGTATCTAAGCTTAGGTTGAAGGAACCTTTGAGAGCTTAGAGAGATAAAGCTTAGGTGGGAGCACAATTGTTGTTAGATCAGTTGGAGAAAGGATCTGAGCACACAGAGTTTAACCTCTGGGAGGACTCGCAGGAGAACAACTGAAATGAATGGTGGAGACACTTCGAGGAGAAGTGTTGAAATTGCGAGATTCGTCGGATCCAGAAAATATGCACGAGGTTTAAACCCGGTGCATGCAGGGGAGTGAAGACTCTCGCAAATTCCGAAAAGGAGAAATCCGGGATTTGGTCACAACCGTTGATCATCCCGAAAAGATCAAAAATGTTAACCATGGCTAAAGGTCACAGTTGTCCATCAGAGGGACACGTGGTTGTCGGTCGACGTTTCGACACCCGGGAAACCAAAGGTCAAGACTCCTTGTTTTCGCAAGTCACGAAATCCCAGTACATGAAACCCTGAATCAGTTTAGCGTGAATAGGTTTCATCATTTCGACACCTATAAATCCCCAAGGCAAGAGCCCTCATTTTTGCAAGTCGTGAAATCCCGATACAAAAAACCCCAATGTGCTCTATGGAGTTAGCCCCAGGTCATCGGGCGAGATCATATGGACGGGGGCTAAAGGGGGAGCCAAAACCTATTAACCCCTTTTCGACATTTCGAGATCCAGGAGTTCGAAGGGCCTAGTATCATTGTCGTTGGAGTCGCAAAATCCTGAATCGTGAAACCCCTAAACCTCGAACCCCGAAACCCCGAAGTACTATATGTGCAGGCTTCCTTCAATTCAATTATTCAAAGTTAGATTTGCTAGAAATTCAATTACAGAAGTACACATATGCCTATAAAAAGATCAATACCTTTCAAGCTCATCTATACATAGACAATCCTACCTACAATTTTGATTTCAGAGTTAAATACGCTCATGTAGGTGGATATGTTCTTTCAAGTTCATATGTAGATAGTTTTGTCTAGCGTTTTATTTCACGAGGAACCATTCCCAAAATTTAGTCTTTGAACATAAACTTCTTACAACTAACCGATGTCATCCATGGAAATTATTTCAACTGAGCACAATTAGACACATAAAATCAGATACAAGAATCATTCAAACAAAGACTGAGCATATTTTAAAAGAATATAAAATACAAAGTTGATATTTCAACATTCGGGATTTTATTATTACATATGCGCGAAGTTCCTTTGATTTAATAAACCCCGAAATCCCGAAATGTTGGGCCCACATCCCTTTCACATTTTGCGATTCAGCACTTCTTGTTTCATTTTTTTTTATGAATCAGGTGTTCGAAAACCCCGAAATCCCAGACCCCGGAATCTCGAAATGTTGGGCCCACAGTCCTTTCGCATTTCGCGATTCGGTACTTCTTATTTTTATTTTTTTGTGCATCGTTATTAAAACAGGAAAGTCTAAATATGAATACCCGAATTGGTACAACCTTGGGCAAAGGAAATTTCCGTAATAAGCAAGGGTGCATCCAGTTCCTTTACTATTAAAGTAGTTCATATAATAGATCTGCCATTGCAAATTTCATAGTATGATTTTCTGTTTCTGTACTCTCTTGTTCGAGATACCTTTATACGGGTTAGGTTAATGAACTATAAGGAGAAACAGGTATAATAGTCGATCTTCCTACCTCAACTACAGATCTGTCTCTACCCAGTCTGTTTAATGGAAAGGAAAAAGTGGCATAGTTTACAACACCCAAAATGTTGTTCCCAACATTATTCATATAGTTAGATTAATGAAATTACAGCATAACCTTCACCCCCAATATGCCAATCTCAGCATTGATTTCACTCAGAAAACGAATAAAGAAAGAAAAATAACAGTGAATCTAATTTAGAGGAGATTTCTTCCAAAATTTAACCATGCATAAATCCTTTCAACTATCATAACAAATAAAAGGCCAATTCTATCATTCGTTCAGATTTAATAAATACATGACATTAGATATCAAATCATTCAAACATAAAATCGAAATCATTTTAGTTTCGATTTAACAAATACATTGCATCATATATAAAATCATTCAAACAGAAAAGGAGTACAACAACATATCTGAACCAAATCGGGAGAAGACAAGGGAACAACCACGTTCCTCCCAACTGTAGAACAGGGCAGCCAAATCACTTTCCCAGTTCATGCCCTAGCCTGACCATGAGTCCATGAGGGCTAACTTAGAACTCCTCCTCAATAATGTCCTTCAATTCCAACAGTTATCCTCTTGCCTCACACTTACTCAACGGTGCTCATAACAACAAGGAAAAATCTATTTTAGTATATTCCTCTTACCTCACACTCAATCCATAGTGTTCATAACAACAAGAGATCTCAAAAATATTTTTCCCCAACATACTTGGCAGCGTCCTGCCTCCTCGCATATGCTATTTATCAATTTTGCCCAGGTCTTTTTCCCTCCCTTGGGGGGGGATTTTTGTAGCATTATAAATCCCTAATTTTTAGGGGCTGCTAATGATCCAGGTGGATATTGGTGGCCACCCACCTTTTCTGACTGGCTCAAAACAATTTTCTAGCAATTTTGGCAATTTACTATTTTTAGCAGGTTTTAACTTCCGGGGCCATTTTGAGGGCCTAAATGAAGGTTNGGAATCTCGAAATGTTGGGCCCACAGTCCTTTCGCATTTCGCGATTCGGTACTTCTTATTTTTATTTTTTTGTGCATCGTTATTAAAACAGGAAAGTCTAAATATGAATACCCGAATTGGTACAACCTTGGGCAAAGGAAATTTCCGTAATAAGCAAGGGTGCATCCAGTTCCTTTACTATTAAAGTAGTTCATATAATAGATCTGCCATTGCAAATTTCATAGTATGATTTTCTGTTTCTGTACTCTCTTGTTCGAGATACCTTTATACGGGTTAGGTTAATGAACTATAAGGAGAAACAGGTATAATAGTCGATCTTCCTACCTCAACTACAGATCTGTCTCTACCCAGTCTGTTTAATGGAAAGGAAAAAGTGGCATAGTTTACAACACCCAAAATGTTGTTCCCAACATTATTCATATAGTTAGATTAATGAAATTACAGCATAACCTTCACCCCCAATATGCCAATCTCAGCATTGATTTCACTCAGAAAACGAATAAAGAAAGAAAAATAACAGTGAATCTAATTTAGAGGATATTTCTTCCAAAATTTAACCATGCATAAATCATTTCAACTATCATAACAAATAAAAGGCCAATTCTATCATTCGTTCAGATTTAATAAATACATGACATTAGATATCAAATCATTCAAACAGAAAATCGAAATCATTTTAGTTTCGATTTAACAAATACATTGCATCAGATATAAAATCATTCAAACAGAAAAGGAGTAGAGCAACATATCTGAACCAAATCGGGAGAAGACAAGGGAACAACCACGTTCCTCCCAACTGTAGAACAGGGCAGCCAAATCACTTGCCCAGTTCATGCCCTAGCCTGACCATGAGTCCATGAGGGCTAACTTATAACTCCTCCTCAACAATGTCCTTCAATTCCAACAGTTATCCTCTTGCCTCACACTTACTCAATGATGCTCATAACAACAAGGAAAAATATATTTTAGTATATTCCTCTTACCTCACACTCAATCCATAGTGTTCATAACAACAAGAGAGCTCAAAAATATTTTTCCCCAACATACTTGGCAGCGTCCTGCGTCCTCGCATATGCTATTTATCAATTTTGCCCAGGTCTTTTTCCCTCCCTTGGGGGGGGATTTTCGTAGCTTTCTAAATCCCTAATTTTCAGGGGCTGCCAATGATCCAGGTGGATATCGGTGGCCACCCACCTTTTCTGACTGGCTCAAAACAGTTTTCTAGCAATTTTGGCAATTTACTATTTTTAGCAGGTTTTAACTTCTGGGGCCATTTTGAGGGCCTAAATGAAGGTTTTTTTTAGATCGAGGTTATCAATGATAGTCAAAGGAATAATTGATCCCCCAAAATGAATCTCCTCAATGAAACCTTTCCAACGAGCTATCACACGCCTAAAACAAAGATCGTATGCAAAAGTTACGACCTCGGGAAGTTGATGTACTAACTTACTCAAACGAGGCCCTCATGACTTTTGGCGTTTCATCTCCTAGGGTTAGGTTTTTGGATGTCTATGAATTTTGGCATTCTCATCTATTGTAAAAAGGGCCTCTAAATCCTCATTGTAATCATCTTCTCACGGATGCGAGTAGCAGC
>JZKD02S2039879.1:21224-37068 GCA_000966675.3 Picea glauca | reverse complement strand
AAATTTTTTAACATTTTAAATAATTGGAAAGACACTATTTTATTTAAAATGTGTACCTATTTTACTAGTCTATTAAAATACAACTGTTTTTACAACTTTTAATCATGAAATTATTAAATGAATATATACTTTTCAACTTGAAATGAAAAATAATCTTTCGAAATTGATCATTGATTATTAAAGTGCAACTAATTTTACAACTTTTCATCATAAAATTATTGAATAATTTTATGAACGTATATTTTTCAACTTAAAATAAAAAATAGTACTTCAAAATTAATCATTAATTTTGAATCTTCTAAAAACATAACATTTAACATAACATGTAAATGTTAAATTTAAACTATTAGATTCCCTATCATTATAAATCTTTACAAAACCCTAACATACTTTTATAGATGTTGAATATAAACTAATAAATTTTTATCTCATTATAAATCTTGACACACTACGGAGAGATGAGTACAACTACTTTTCAAGTTTTAATTATAAGAAGCTTGAATGCTTATATATCCATACCATGATATCTTGGCACAGAGATGCCTCGTTTTAATATTACATTAATATCTACAACACAGTCAACGTGTGAACTCTATACCTTGACACACAGATGCCTCGTTCAATCTGTTCCTCCCTTAGCTTTCTTTCCCTTAGCCTCATCTCAAGCCTAAGATCAAGGAGACATATCCTTTGTATCATTAATGCTTGGAATGACATTTTTGAAGTTGGGTGAGATTCTTAAGAAAAGTAGGGAAAATGTAACATAATTGTTATTATCATCAAACTTATGCATTAGGGATTATCCTTTAACATCCCACTCTTTCATACATTTTCATGTGGTTTGAGAGATAAAGTGAACAATCAATATTCTCATTAGAAATAACATACTTGGTGGTCTTGATAAATAATTTCCTTTAGTTTTTCATTCTATAGATCCTGGGAATCTCCAAATCATAGACATCTTAACCTAAATAATAAGTAATGGATGTAGTCATAGTAGATTGTTGGGTCTTTTCATTTGTTTTATAGTTTTTTTGATAGAATCATCACCCTTCAACAAAGACCTCAAGATCTACTACGATTTCTTCTTTTGTAATGAGATCTAGAATGAACATGACTCCCATGGAGAAACAAGATTGGGGTATGCTCAAATTATGAATATACTCAAAATATGAATATAAAATGTAGTGTTCACTCATCATATGGATACATAGATTACATTCTCTCTTATATGGACGTTCACAAAAAATGTTTGATTTTGTGATTGTGTCTAAAGTTTATATTGTCATTTTTAACACGTTGAAATTTCTCCAAACAACAAGTACTTCATTGGTCAAGAATTATTATTAATCTTAATGTATATATAACCCATGAAAAGATTATACTTGAAATTACAAAGTATGCTTATTATTACTTTTTAGTGAAATGCCAACTTTTTGTTCTTTGAATTTTTAACCATTTATATAATTGGAAGGAGAATATTTTATTTAATTTTTTTTTTTAATGTATACCTAATTTACTCTTGTTTATTAAAGTACAACTAATTTTACAACATTTCATTATGGAATGATACTCTTTAACTTGAAATTAAATATAGCCCTTCAAATTTCATCATTGATTTTTGGTCTTCGAACCTTCACATGTTTTATAGGTATTGAGTTTATAAATATTGACACAATCTTGATATACTATATAAATGTTGAATTTAATGGATTTCATATGATTATAAATTTTGATTAAGGATAACTATTTTTTCAACTTTTAAGTTGAATAATTATATATCTATAAGTTTATTGGATGTAGCTCAGGTGGTTGGGAGGTATGATTGTTACAGTCCCCACCTCAGTTCAGATCCTTGGAGTGGCATGATATACCCTTTACTAAGTCTATAAGATGCTACTAAGTCTATAAGATGCTCCGAACACAATAAAATGAAAGTAAGATATCGTACAGAATATGAAAACACAGCATGATGGCGCAAACAAAAAATGCCAAATGAGAAAGATATATATGCAAACACAGTCCCTCCCTTTACATTTTCCCTTCACCTCATTCATCTTTCCTGTCAGTTTGCAGCTAATACAGATTTACATATAATATATCTACCCCACACAATGAATGTGAGATCAGAGTATGAGTACACTGCACAATGGCGCAGACGAAAATATGACAGAGATAGATATGACAAACGAGGTGCAGACAAAAATATGACAGAGAAAGATATGACAAACGAGAGAGATATATATATACAAACAGAGCCACTCCCTTTATGCAATGCATTTTCCTTTCACCTCTTTCAGCTTTCCTGTCAGTTTGTAGCTATGCTATTACAGATTTACATATAATATATTACCTCCGCCTGAGTTTACATCTTGAAATTGGGGACGAGAAATCAGCAGACGTAGTCATTATTAATAAAAATATATTTATCAAAGGTAAAACATTGGGCTGGAATAAATAAGTATATTTATAATAATGGACGAATATTGGAATAGTATTTCAAGTATATTTATAACAGTAAACTAATATTGCACTAGAGCCTTGAGTACTTCAAGTTACTAGTTATAGTTAAGTATATTTATAATAACGGACGAATATTGGAACAGTATTTCAAGTATATTTATAACAGTAAACGAATATTGCACTAGAGCCTTGAGTACTTCAAGTTACTAGTTATAGTTATTGGTACTCAAGTTACTAGTTATTCCCTAGTAGTTTAAATATATTATTTTTTATTTTTATAAAAGATTTGGAAGAATTGTTAAAATTGTACACTAAAATATGTAAAGTTGTTTGTGATTTTTATAACAATCAAACAAATTATTAGAATTCAGGATCCATGCCAAGCCAAAGAAGATTATTAGTAGACTTTAGGATCCATAGCATTGGTACCGTAGCAAAAGAATATTATTGCTAGAATTCACGATCCGTGGCAATGGAGTCTCATAATGAAGTGGTTAGAACCACTGGTTTTGCAGCTATGGAAACCAATAGGTTGGATCTTGGATTTGCATCATCTATAGCATTATAGATAACATTACATGCAAACATCTGCTTAATGCAATAATAGTATTCAATGGAAGGTTGGATAATGAATAAATTAGTAAGTTAGGAAAATGTACTATTTTTGGTTGGGAAGAGATCAATAATCATAGCAAAAAGATGTTGCAAAAGAAAAATAGAGTGAAAGGATGTCAAAACAGGGTCTCGTGAACTTCCCTTTACCTTCTCCATATTGTCAAAAGATCCATATTGTTAAAAGAAATAGGAGTGAAAGTCATGAACTTAGAGATAACATTACATGCAAACATCTGCTTAATGCAATAATAGTATTCAATGGAAGGTTGGATAATGAATAAATTAGTAAGTTAGGAAAATGTACTATCTTTGGTTGGGAAGAGATCAATAATCATAGCAAAAAGATGTTGCAAAAGAAAAATAGAATGAAAGGATGTCAAAACAGGGTCTCGTGAACTTCCCTTTACCTTCTCCATATTGTCAAAAGATCCATATTGTTAAAAGAAATAGGAGTGAAAGTCATGAACTTAGAGCATATAAAAAGTAGTTTAGAATGAGTTAACAAAGTTGATTTTCTTGCTATTATAGATCATAGTGACTTAATTGCATATCATTTATAGGGATACAATACATATTATGCATAACACCTCATAAGTTTGTATGGATATCAGGTTTTTAATTAAAGTGAAGTTGAGGGATTCAATAGATATATTTTTGCAATCCTTTAACCAAACAATTCTACTTAAGGAACATTGATAAAATAACTATTATCTTATTACTAGCATTTTACATTATTTCTCAATCAATTATAGAGATGATTTGATATGGTAGCATTTACCAATTTAATAAATGGTCATATCTCTACCTTGTTACAACTTACAAGTAGTGAAATTAGATAATAAATTGGAAGATGTGTAAGTAAATTGCATCATATGGATACATAGATTGTATCATCTCTTATATTGATGTTCACAAAAATGTTTGATTTTGTGATTGTGTCTAAAGTTTATATTGTCATAAAAGTCCTCCAAACAACAAGTGGCTAGTGAATTATATATATATATATATATATATATATATAACCCATTAAAAAGTTATACTTGAAATTACAAAGTAGGTTTATTATTACTTTCTAGTGAAATGTCAACTTTTCTATATGATTATTGATTAAATTTTTTAACATTTTAAATAATTGGAAAGACACTATTTTATTTAAAATGTGTACCTATTTTACTAGTCTATTAAAATACAACTGTTTTTACAACTTTTAATCATGAAATTATTGAATGAATATATACTTTTCAACTTTAAATGAAAAATAATTCCAAATTGATCATTGATTATTAAAGTGCAACTAATTTTACAACTTTCATCATGAAATTATTGAATAATTTCATGGACATATACTTTTCAACTTGAAATGAAAAATAATACTTCAAAATTAATCATTAATTTTGAATCTTCTAAAAACATAACATTTAACATAACATGTAAATGTTGAATTTAAACTATTAAATTCCCTATCATTATAAATCTTTACAAAACCCTAACATACTTTTATAGATGTTGAATTTAAACTATTAAATTTTTATCTGATTATAAATCTTGACACACTACGGAGAGATGAGTCAAACTACTTTTCAAGTTTTAATTATAAGAAGCTTGAATGATTATATATCCATACCATGATATCTTGGCACAGAGATGCCTCGTTTTAATATTACATTAATATCTACAAACACAGTCAACGTGTGAACTCTATGCCTTGACACACAGATGCCTCGTTCAAACTATTCCATTAATATCTAACCTAAACAATGAACGTGAGAACTCGTGCAAAGAAAGAGTACACTGTATGGTGGCGCAAACAAAAATATTTAACGTGAGAACTCGTGCAGAGTAAGAGTACACTGCATGATAGAGCGGACAAAAATATAACAGAGATAGATATGACAAACGGCGAACAATATACAGTCTGCTGAGCAGAGTAAGAGTACACTGCATGATGGCTCTCACAAAAATATAAAAAAAATATAATACAGATAGAAAAGATATATCGCAAACAATATATAGTTTGGTGTGTCGTATTGAATGCTGCGATAGATCTAATATAGATCTGGATTTGAACCCGTGACCTCTTAAGAGGAAACACATGTTCTTAACCATTAAGCCCACTCAGACTGTATTTTATATATATATATATATAAGTGATCCTATAATACATATATAATACATATACAGCTTATATTAGTATTCAATGTTGCTTAGCAATCTGTATATTTGCTTACCCAAACTTGAAAAATGAGAGAGATATATGCAAACATAGCTACACTCTTTATGCAATGTACTCCCTTCACCTCATCAGCTTTCCTGTCCCTTTGCAGGTATGCTAATACATATTTACATATAATATATGACCTCAGAAGATATGCAATGTACTAATGTGAAATTCATGTAAGAAAAATAATATTTGTAAATTTTACATAGATATCAACCACAAGTAAATAATAAAGTACAAAAATGATATTGTAAATATCACATGCTTAACAATCACACAAGTAATAGATAGTGTTCAAGATAATAAAACCATTATCAATATTAGTAATTAGAGTGATATAAGATGTTAGTATATCAATTTGATAATTGTTTTTAAATTAATATTTTTTTTTTATGAAGTAACTTATGGTTATGAAGTAATAATATGGTAAGAATTTTATAGGCAATAGTATTGATTTGAGAAAGTCATACATGGTAGACTTGAGAAGAATGGGGTAGCTTATCTTCGAAAAAAAATAGATGTTTCATTCGCAACAAGTTTTACATAACACTTCAATTATATATGAGAGAGTGAGAGGAGAAAAATTCCCATGATGCATGTGGGATAAATTGGACTAAGTTTATAAAATGCCACACAAATTTAAAACACTAGGACTTCCCGAGAGTTCACCCATCACAGTACTACTCTATCCTGAGTGTGCTTAACTGCAAAGTTCTACTGAGATCCAATTAACGCTATGTTGTAGGCATGTACATAACACCACTAAGAAATCATTACATGATGTCTATAATTAACAAATGAAGATGGCATTATATTCCATTCCCCATCACAAGAGTGAATATCATGGTTTATCAAAACTATAGGCTTGAAATGTTGATTCAGTGAAAAAGATGGATGGCCATTGAGATCCACCTAGATCATTCCTCCCCTCATAGAAAGAAATGGTCCCCATTGCATCAAGTTCTCTCGGGAGATAGGGAAGCTCCTATTGAATCTTAACCTTGGCGATTCATTTTCTTTATTGAAGTAGATTTCATCCTTGTACTTTGCATGTGGAAGGATGTCATGAACCTGTTGGAGGAGTTCTATCCATTCAATAGATCTGGGTGCATGATCTGCCTTGGTCTAAGTTTGGGAGGACTATGTCGATGAAGATGCAACAAGAAGAGTTATATCAATTGGGGCTAATGGTAACCCCAAGCACACCAAAAAGGGTCGTGGCCAATAGAGATATGCTAAACATATGGAAGACTTTCATTCTCTTCATGCTCCTCTACAATCTTGTCGATTTGATTCTGTTGTATAGAAACATCTTGGGTCAAGGTTGTAGTGGTCGCAGTGACCTTTACTTTGTGGAATTTTTTTATGAGATCGATGAAGTGGCAATAGTTGGAGATACCTCTCGTACCCTATAGAGCTGACCTCCCAGAGTAACAATGACACTACGGGGCTAAGACTCATATATAGCGTGACATTTCCACATATATGGTTGTCCTAAAATAACATCACAGACTTCAAGTGGGGAAACATCACACACTACATCATCCTTGAAGGGCTTGATGCCATAGGACAAGAAACATTGTTGGTTGACACAGATGTCTCGTTCTCAGCTCGACCATCCAATGGTGTATGGTTGGGGGTGTGGTATTGTTGGTAGCTTCAACCTCTTGAAAACCTCGACTAAGATCATGTTCGTCTGGCTCCTGCAGTTAACAATGAAATGCAGTGGAGTCGCCTTTACCCACACCTGTGAGTGGAAGAGGCACTCCCCCTCCTCAAGATCCTCTAGTTCTTCTGGTTGTATTTTTGTGGCCGTGATGGTAACAATGGGTTTTGCATCGATGATATGTTTCCCTTTATTGTTCTTTGAATCAAATTTAGGTTCTAATTCCTTTTCTTTGATCTCAACCACTAATGACAATTTTGAGCAACATTCATTCGTGTTGTGTGAGGGGTTGTTTTGGAACTCACACCACAGTCTAGTGTCTTTCTTAGACTTCCCATTACCCTTCTTTCCATCTGTCTTGGATTAGCTCTCTTGAGGTTGGCCTTCCTTTCTTTGTCTTTTGTTCCATGAGTTAGGCTTTCCTTTAACATGATTATGTTGTGGCGTATTTTCAAACCCGAAACCTTTTTTACTTTGTTTATTGAATGTGTGCTCAATTTTGACTGCATATCGATAAGCAACACCTAGTGAGAAGATTTCCAAGAAATCCATGTATGTTTGGATGTACTTGTGTAAACCACTGCGACATGTCAAAATTAGGTGTCGCTCAAAGTCTTTGATACCCAAATTTGAGCGCAAGGTATGAAAGATGTTAGTGTACTCTCGTACCATCAGATCTCTTTTCTGATGCAGAGTCATCCATATTTGTTTGACAACACAAGTATTCCAACAGAGGACAAACACCTTCAGTAACAACTCACATAACCAGATCAAAGATCAACACACCGATGTTTTCATGTGTTAAAACCCTTATGGGGAAACATCCACAGCCCCAGCCAACACGACCACTTGGAGTAGTTTATTATTGCAAAAGAAAAAGATTACAAAGAGATTTTACAAGAGAGTTTCTCACAATTGATCATCGCCAAATGACCCTCCATGCTCTTTAAATAGAGATCATGGACCAATCGTATGTTAAGACATGGATCAATGTCCGTTACGATTGAGGAGAGTATGAACCATCAGATCACTCTATGTCAGGAACATATCGTGACCGTCGGATTTCCTAAACTACAAATGCATACTAATGCATACTAAAGAAACACACTAACAAACACACTTTTACCTAACAACACATTAGATCAAGTAGATCTTAACTAACTCCTAAGAGTCTAAATATCCTAACATCCCCCCTTAAGAACAACTTGGGATAGGATTAAAGGATTTGCAATGGTGACAAAATAGGAGAAGGAAGGAGGCATTAGAGCATATCCCCCTTTAATGACAACTTCCTAAACTCCTAACATAGATCAAAGTTTGGAAAACTTCTCTTCTGTAAGAGACTTTGTGAAAATGTCTACAACTTAATCTTATGTAGGGAAAAAGAGCACTTCAATAACTTAATCATGAATGAGCTTTTTGATGAAGTGCATGTGCAGCTCGATGTGTTTTCTACGCTGATGTTGAACTGGGTCTTTGGCGAGCTTGATGGTACTCTGATTGTTGTACTAAAGGATGGTCAGATGTTGATGCTGGAATCCAAACTCTGAAAGGATCTGTCGAAGCCACAAGGCTTCTTGACTTGCATTTAGCACTGCTCGGTACTCTGCTTTTGCTAAAGAAAGTGAAATAGCCTATTGTTTCTTACAGGCCCAAGTGACAGGTCCTGAACCAAGGCTGAAAACATAACGTGCAATAGACTTCCAATAATCAAGGTCATCAACCCAATCTAAATCAGTGAAACCAAAGAATAAAGGAGTCCCCCCTAAATTGTAATGTATCCTGAACTGAACTGTACCACAAACATAGAGAAGTATCCTTTTAGCTTCTTTCCAATGGCTTTCATGGGGTATTTGCATATATCGGGCAACAAAACCAACAACAAAGGAAAGATCACAACGGGTATGGGTCAGGTATAAGAGGATACCAATTAACTAACGGTACAGGGTGGCATCAACTTAGGGAGTAGTACAGGTGGCGGTAAGAATGAATCCAGACTGGAAGGGAGAAGGGGTTGGTTTACAATCCTCCATGTGAAAGAAACTAAGAAGGTCACAAACATACTTAGACTGGGAAAGAAAAATTCCTGCATTGGTTTGCAAAACTTGGAGACCAAGGAAATAGTGAAAAAAGCCTAAGTCTGTCATTTCAAATTTCTTCTTAAGGCTAGTTTTCACATGGTTTAAAAGTTTTGAGTCACTACTAGTAAGGATAAGGTCATCAACATAAAGGAAAAGGATTATGAGATGGATTCCTACTTTCTTGGTATAGACATTAGGATCAGAATGACATCTAGAGAATCCAATGGCAATAAGAAAGTTGTCCGTTTTGGCATACCAATCTTGGGGAGCTTGCTTGAGACCATAAAGAGATTTCTTAAGGCGAAAAACAAGGCTAGAGTCATTATGAACATAGACAAGAGATTGTTCCATGTAGATTTATTCTTGCAAATCTTCGTGCAAGAAGGTGGATTTACCATCCATCTGATGGACCTCCCATTTATGTGAGGTAACAAGGGAAAGAACAAGTTGGATGGAATTCGTTTTGGCTACAAGGGCAAAGGTTTCATTATAGTCAATTCCTTCAACTTGGGAAAATCCTTTGGAAACTAATCGAGCCTTGTGTCTTTCAACACTTCCATCTGATTCATACTTGGTTCTATAGACCCATTTACATCGGACAAGTTTTCTTCCTTTTGGAAGAGGTACATGATTCCAAGTATCGTTTTCCATTCAAGAATGATACTCTTCATTCATTGTTGTATCCCAATCTATATGACCTGAAGCTTTTGCAAATGTCTCTGGATCATGAGTTTCTAAAACTTGAGCCAAAAGAGAATAGGCTCAATAGAACCGTGAACGTGTCCGACGATGATCTAAAGGATTACCGACAAGATCACCAACTGCTTCTCGTGTTGAATGAACCCATCTAGGAAGCAATGGAGCTGGTGCTAGTTCAGGTTCAAAGGAATCATCTGGAGGAAGGTGAGCAGGCGAAGGTGGATTTTCATCTTCACTGTCATCATCTGAAGAAGAAACCAGAACAGAAGAAGGAACAAACGTCGAAGATGGTTCGTAGGCCGAAGAAGGCACAACTTCTGAATTAGGATCGCATGCCAAAGAAGGCACAAATGCCGAATTAGGCTCGCAATCCAAGAGATTTTCATCAAATTTAACATCTCTTCTAATAATAATTTCATTACAATGTGTTTGAAGAAGTCTATAACCTTTGACATCTTCAGAATAACCAACAAATATACACTTCTCACTTTTAGGTTGTAACGCTTTCCTTTTCTCATCAAGAATGTGAGCCCATGCTATACTGCCAAATACACAAAAGTGACTTACATCCGGTTTAATTTTAGTCCAATCTTCTTCCGGTGTTATATTTTTAAGAGCCTTTGTGGGAGTGTGATTTACTATGTAATTTGCACAATTGATGGATTTTGCCCAATACTTTAGACTTAATCCCTTAGATTGGATCATACAATTAGCCATTTATTTTAATGTGTGGTTCTTTCTCTCAACAACACCATTTTGTTGTGGTGTATATGGAATAGTGTGTTGCATTTGGATTCCCTGTGTAGTGCAGTAACTTGTAAAATTATTTTTCACATATTCGCCTTCATTTTATGTTCTTAACCTTTGAATTTGATGTCCATATTTATTTTCTACAAGGGCCTTGTAGGCCAAAAACTTGTCAAAAACTTTTCTCTTAAGTTTTAAGAAGTAAACCCAAGTATGTATGGAAAAGTCATCAATGAAAGTTAAGAAATACTTTCACCCATACAAAGAAGGAGAAGAAAGTGGACCACACAAATCACTGTGAACAAGCTGCAAAGGACCCGAGGCATTCCAAGAGGCACATTTGTCAAAACTGTCCTGATGATGTTTGCTGAGAACACAACTGACACAAACACTATCTCTGCATTAAACAAGATGAAGACCAGTCACCATCTGTTGATTACATAGTTGCTGCAATGAGCAATAGTTTAGATGACCAAATCGCTCATGCCAAAGTTTTCTCAAGTCATCGCTATGAGAAACAAAAACTGATGAAAAAGATGATGACCCAAAGTTGTCAAACTTGTACAACCTGGTAATATCATCAAAAATTCTAGTTGCAATAACATGCTTAGGATCTTTTAGATCCTTGATTACAACTTGGTGAGGTGAAAACTCTATGGTTTTACCTTCACCTAAATGATTGATTTGATATACTGATAAAAGGTTACAAGAAAGGCTTGGAACACATAATACATCATTGAAATGACCATTTTCTACTTGAACTGTTCCAGATCCTTCAACACTAAGAGATCTATCATCACCGAAAAATATTTTCTTGGTGTTACATTCATTTAGAGTAGAAAATATGTCTCTATCCTTAGCCATATGATAATATGCTCCAAAATCAATAAGCCACTCACGAGAAGTAGAAGTAGAAGTAGATGTGGTATTGAAGGAGAAACCTTAAGCTAAAAGTGCAAGTCCATGAGAAGAAGAAGAAGAATTAGAATCAATACTGATGTTGTGCTTCTTCATCGCTACTTCTAAAGCTTCCATATTCTTGAAACATTTGGACTCATCATGAACATCTTTATTACAAAAGTTGCAATGTTTGTTAGTCTTCTTATTTTTATATTTTTCTCCTTTGTCTCCATTGGGAGCAGAAGTTGTCTAAGTGGGTTTGGGACCCTTATATTGTTTTTTGTTGTGGCAAGGATGTTTCTTCTTGGGATTCTTGTGTTTATGTTTCTGATGGACAACTAAGGCTTTGTTGGATGTACCTGCAATGTTGATCACTCCAAGTTGTACTAGATTATCTTGCTCTCTAATCAAAGTATCAAAAATGTTCTCAAGACTGGGTTTTTCATAAGCTTCCCCTAGAGCCTCTTGCATGACATAAAAGGTAGATACAAACAAAGAATATGCACTACCCATCTTAGAAAGAATAATATAGATGCAACGATCTTTGTCTATCTTTATCTTACATTCTTCACATAAAGTTATGAGTGTTTTAAACTTCTAGATAGATAGTCTTCAATGCAAGAAAAATAACTTGGACTTAAAGTTAGTACCTGATTTTCTAACTATTGTGATCGAATAATATTGTGTTTACCAAACACAGATTCAATATTTTCCAAACTTCTTTGGGATTATCAATTGATTGAAGGTGGAACCTTAAATTAGGAGAGATGGAGATTCTGATTAATCCATGTGCTTCATCATTCCTATTATCCCATTTGGATTTCTTATCAGAATCACTGGGTGTTGTTTCCTTTCCCAAGGTAATCTGGTACAAGCCTTTACTTCTTAATAAATCCTCCATATGGGATTTCCATTGGAAGTAGTTAGTGCTTGTAACTAAGAGATTACTTGTAGAAGTCATATTAAATATGTAGATAATATGGATTTAAAAACCAAAACTGATGATCTGAATCGAAATATATCAAAAATTTGTGTGGTTTAAAAAAAAATGACACTTAAAACAGACTTCGGGTGTGAGAGTTATGCCCTTTTTAAAAAAGGCATAAACGGTAACCAAAGGACCACGTGGTAGTGTAAGTTTCTTTATGAAGTGACCCACTTTTATAAAGAGAAGTGGGGCTCACTTTTACAATGAAGTTACTTCATGAAAAATAAACAACTCTAAAATAAAATATTAAAGCTACTTATAGTGATTCACTTTTATACTTGAAGTGAAATACAATTTACAATTTTAGCATGAACTTTTTCAACAAAAGTAACAAAAGAGATATTTGAACTCAAGACCTCTTACTTAATAAGGCAAATTTTAACCAAATGGTCTAGAAAAACATATTGCAATGTTCAGAAGGAGGATTGGGGGGTGTTGTTGTTCTTGTTGTGGAAGACGACCTTGGAGAGCATGATAAAAAGAACTCTTTTCACAGAAGAAAAAAAATTCACTTCTCAATGACAACAAGGGTTAGATCTCAGTTAGCTTACCTGGAAGATGCACATTTTGCTATCTATTTCTGATTTTCCGAGATCACACAGGGCGCATGGCAAAGAGCATACACAGATCGAAAAGATTAGCAACCTGGAAATAAATAATACAAAATTGAAATAAAACCAAAATACTACTCTGCAAAAATTTCAAAAATGCGTATTCAAGCTTTATACCTCTAGATCTAACTATAATGGCCATATCTTGGGAAAATAGAAACCTTTTCGAGTGAAACGAAAAAGTGTTCCTAAATGAAATGAGTGCTCCAGATGCAAAGGAACAGTCCTCTCAACCCAAAAATGTACGAAAATGACAGAAAATGGAGATGAGGCAACTTGGATTCACGATCTCGATCTACAACAGGAGCGGGTCTTCAAACAGGCTCTGATACCATGTTCGACAACATAGGTATTCCAACAGAGGACAAAAACCTTTAGTAAACACTCACATAACCAGATCAAATATCAACACACCAATTCTTGCACGTGGTAAAAACCCTATGGGGAAACATCCACGACCTCAACCAACACGACCACTTGGAGCAGTTTATGAATGCAAAAGAAAAAGATTACATAGAGATTTTACAAGAGAGTTTCTCACAATCGATCATCGGAAAATGAACCTCCATGCTCTTTAAATAGAGATCATGGACCAATTAGGTGTTAAGCCACATATCAATGGCCATTAAGATCAAGGAGAGTATAAACCGTCAGATCACTCTATGTCGGGAACATATTGTGACAGTCGGATTTCCTAACTACAAATTCATAATAATGCATACTAAGGAAACACACTTTTACCTAACGACACATTAGACCAAGTAGATCTTAACTAACTACTAAGTGTCTAAATATCCTATCAATCTTATGTACTAGGTCGTCATAAGTTCTGATAGGATAGTACTCATCCATTAGGGCATCTAAAAAGGCTGCCCAAGTGGGTTCTCTCTTGAATAGTGTAGATTCATTCGGGGTGTGCCTCTCCAATTAATGTTTCCACCAAGATCTGACATGGTGAGGGGATTTGATCCGAAAATGGATCCAGAAGCCTGATAGGGCTTGAAAAATGCTCAAAAATGAAAGTTCTTGGAATGCAACGAAACCTATGCCATTGTGTCCGTCTCGTCTTCTTGATTCCGACAGTATATTTACTTCGTCAAACGGAGTCCGTATGGAGAAGATATCGCGTTCTGTCCGAAAAGTCAAACAGGCAAAAAAGGGGGATGACTGTACAGTCCGTACAGGACACGTGGAAGACCATACGGAAGACACGTGGCATCACCAGGACGTGACACGTGTCACATGGATTTGGCCTTTTTGGTGTACGTTTGGACCAGTACGGAGGTGACACGTGTCACCACTCACAGGGTGAGACGTGGCAGGATGACGTTAACATGATGACGTGGCAGCTGACACAGCAGGATGACTGGGCAGTACGGCGGGGACACGTGGCAGCATGGCAGAGAGACAGGTGGCGTACGGTGGGATGATGTGGCACACACATGGGCCAATGACAGGTCGACATGTGGCATGCTTCGATTGGTTGGTAAAGGTGCCACGTGGCACCCCAGGATTCGTTGTTGGTTTATGTTATAAAATTTGGTTTTGGTGGCGCCGGGGGTCGAACACGCGACCTATCGGACGCCAACGGACTATGTTAACCGGGCTAGCCAGGGTGCCGGCGGGCGTTACTTATTATTCAAACGACATAAAATTATTTTGAATTAAAATATGGGATCAGCCGGCGGGAAAAAGGGCTGGGGCTTAGCCCCGACCCTCGGTGCCGAACCGCCACATATAACCGTTACCACTCGCCACGACCAGGGGTTGTTTCCATATAATGCGGGGTTTTATTACTATGGAACCAGGAGCACGACACGATATAACCGTTCCACATAACCATTGTATAAAATACGTGGGGGTTGTTACATGCACAGCCCGTGGCCATATGGCCGGGGAATACGCCACAAGAAACCGGGAGCTGGCGAGAATGGGGTGGCCCGTGCTATGGCGCGTGGCCATATGATGTGCCATATGACCGAACAAAGGGGGCCACGCACGGATAACAGGGGCTAGCGCCCAAATACTTTAGTAAAGTGGGTTTTGTTAACAAAAGTTGGTTTTTTTTAATTAAATCAACCTATTTTTAGCAGATTTCTTCCATTTTTGGGGGATATTGGGCATTTTTGGAGGCCAGATTCTTGGAGGAGGTTGGGGATGTGAAACCAACTCCTTTGCTATATAAAACAAGCCTGTTTGAGGCCAAGGGACAGTCATTCAGAGCAGAGTTATGCTGGAGGAAAGCCAAGCCAAAGTCAGTTTGATGCAGGGAAGCCTTTGAGGTGGATACGCTGTCGGATCATTTCTGGGAGTTTGGAGCATCAGTTTTGCATGCTGTTTCTTTTGCAGGGTTCTTGAGATCTGGGACAACAAGACCAGATCATTATTGTAGCCAATAGGCATTGCTGAGATGTAATTTTGAGCACTTGAGCAGAAATAAAGAAGCCTCCCCCACAAGGAAAAAGGCCCGGAGACGTAGGCAACCATTGTGCCGAACTCCGTTATCAACCTGCATTCTTATGGTTTGCTGTTTATGATGCTTTTCAGATCTGCATATGTGTTTTGAATGTCATAATCCTCTTCTTTCCTCATTCTTTCATTAAATTCTCAAATGGTTAAATGATTCATGCAAGTTTAAAACTCAACCATAATCATTGAAAAGATCCTGCCGGATCAATTGGTATCAGAGCTAGTTGATGTTTGGATTTGAGTTGCATGATAACTAGGGAAAAGCTACAGCATGGTGAAGGCAAGCTTGTTGCAGAGAATCCATTAATTGGATTGAGAAAGAGAGCTTCTTTCAAAGAGAAGATGGCATCGGATGAAGGGATTCCTCAAGAAGAGAAAGATTTCCGG
>JZKD02S2039857.1:41475-54927 GCA_000966675.3 Picea glauca | reverse complement strand
AGGTTAGACATAACTTTTTAACAAAGAATACGCATGAGACTTGCAGAGGGAATGTGGGAGAAACAATATAACACATGGATTCAAATTCATGCATTAATATGATCCCCATGCAATGAAACACTGGAAGGTAGGTGGACTTATAATTATAATTATATAATTAGTGTAAATTCATTTCCATTTTAAAATTATTATAAAAAATATGTTTATTCCATTAAACATTATATTATGATTAATAATGAATCATGCCACTGTATTGAAATTGAATTTTATGTTTTCATTAATGTTTGTTGATGAATTAATAAGTGAATATTGTAACATCCCACTCTGGTGCACTGAGAAAACTTATTCTTTGAGGACACTTGCTCGCAAGTGATCTGGAATTTTATGATAAGAAAACATGTATCCTTGATTATGATGCGATATGATAGATGACATGATGTTTTACTGCTTCGACATGGATAGGTGTTATTGACTCGGTTTTACTGAGTGTGCAAGGTTTTTGACCTTGAGGATGCAGAGGCATCGACGAGACCCCTTGGACTCTGGATCAAGTCAGGGAGTGTGCTTTGGGGTTGACTTATTACCGTGATTTTAGTATATTTGATTTGATGATATGATCTGACATGATTGTTGATGATGCAGGTTGATGATAGCTTGTCGACCAGACTCAAATATGGAGTAAAGGGGCCACACACGATTTCCAGAGAGGTTGAGGGAGAGGTGTGGAAAGCATCCCTGCCACATCCTACTAGCACTCCCGTCGTGGCTCGAACTGTAGGTTAACAATTACCTAGTTCGAGAGGATCCACGATGTTGTGAGGGAAGACTACGACAGTCGCTCAAGATGATTCTAAGGGGCATGCAATAAGGCAGGGGCCTTATTCCTTAGATCCCTTAGTCTCCCACAAGTTCACCTGGAGGAGTGTTGACTCCAAGGGTTATTTATTTCTACCAATCAGTCAAGTTGGCGAGTGGCACCCTTGGAGCATGTGGTGCATCCTGAAGGGCACATCACGCAAAAGAAACGAACGAGGCAAGTGGCACCCTTGGAGCACGTGGTGCATCCTGAAGGGCACGTTGCATTGATGTTGATGAAAGAACAAACCTAGATGGCCCTAATACATTTAACACATTAATAAATTCTTAACCAACTTCCCTAATTAAATGTCGCCCAGTTTAGACTCTAAGTCCTAAGCCTAAAACTTCTCTAGGGTAAAATTTTTTGTCTAACCTTAAGAAAAAGACGCTATAAAAATAAAAATAAAAATTTAAACTAAAACCCACTTAAGTAATAGTCTTAGTCTTCATAAATTTTGGGGTAAAATAAAGAGAGTAATAATTTAATTAAAATCTATGGTTTTAAATTTGTAAAGAAGAAATAATTTATTTCACTTGCGAAAGAGTAAAAAGATTTCAAATTAATAGTAAAAGGGAAAGAGTAATTAGAGAAACTACCTTTTGGCTCTAATAAAAAGGGAAATAAAGGAATAATAAAAATTAGGAAACTATGGAAATGGAGGAAAAATAATAAAGGAAAAATGGGAACTTATGGTAAAAAGCGAGGTCAACATAGTAAGGAATCTGCAATTAAGAACCTTCAAAAATGAGCTAAATTAGCAACTTCATTTTAGGGAAAGTATTTAAACCTGAAGGGGAATCTAGGAACACCTAGAAGTAAATTTAGGAGCAACTCTAGGTGGGTGAGGGAATTGAGACAATTAATAAATTTAAAGAAAATAATTATTGGAGGAAAGAGGGGGATGGAGAACACTTGTGCGAAGGAGAATATTTAGATTTTTTTTATTAAAACTTAATTTAAATGTGATTTAGGGAAAGTTGGAGGTTCTAAAAACTCTATAAAAGAAAGGGAAGATCAAGAAGAAGGGGATCGACTGTTAGCGTAACGTTACGCTGTCGGATTTGTGACTTGAATGATTACTTGTGGGGAGTAGTGGTTTTCCAGCTCGGATAGGAGTGGTAGCTCGACCTTGCGAGGTGAGTTGAGAAGCTAGATGTACCATATCGATAGTGTGTGGCCCCTTTGCGGCTCGGGGGGCTAAGGGGGAAGCAGAGTACCCCTAGCGATTCGCTGGGAGGTATCGGTGTAGTCTCAGAGGTCGGCGAGCGGGAGCGGCATGGAGCGCGCGGACATCATCGAGGCGGGCAATAAGGCAATGATATGCTCATGTATTTAGTAGAGTAGAATGCATAGTTATTTACTTCGGCGATTATGATTGTATTGTTGTAAAAATGTTAATTCAGTTGTTGTAATTAGATAAGGGATGAAACTGGAATAAATTATACTTCATCTATTGTGTTGTATCATTAAAACGGCTACCGATGTGGTTGTTCTTGGAAGTTGATGTCATATTCCTGGTTGTGTGTTTTTACCCTAAAATTTTGTTGTTGGCGCAGCCTTTTCTTTTCTCACACCGTGCGTTTTTACCTTGCTGAATTTTTCTTCATGTCTTGCTGATAAAACCTCTGCGGACATTTCAATGACCTTCCTTGGTACTGTGTGTTCTCCTACTACGCTTTATTATTTTACCTCTGTCTGCATTTATGATCTTCTATCTCAACGAATTGATTGACGCCCCAGCAGTTGGCAACCTGTTCTGAAATTTCATTTGAAATTTGTTATTGTAAATTGTATCTGGGCTTTTTGTTTTTTTTGTATGGTTAAAGTGATATTGTTTCAAGAAAATTTTTGTTTTGGTAATTTGTTCTGAAATTTTGGTTCTGGGAAATTTGTTTTGCATGTCGTGGGTTGCTGGTTATTATATGGATTTAAAACTGAATTGATTTCGTTCTGGCAACAGGGGTTTGGCATTTTCATTTTTGAAAATTCGGATCTGAGATTTCACTCTGGCAATAGGTGCTGGGCATTTTCGGTTTTGAAAAACTGGCTCTGAGATTTCCTTCTGGCAATAGGTGTTTGGCATTTCGTTTTTGGAAAAAATGGATTTGAAATTCATTCTGGCATTTGGTATTGACATTTTCTTTTTGTAATATTGGATCCGAGACTTCGTTTTTCAAAGTTGTCTGAGTGACTTCTTGAGAAGGTTTTTGAGGAACCTTGACAGTAGGTACAATGACTGCCTCTATCCCTTTTGTTGACGGAAGGCATGTCATTCTGCTAGTGTTTCCTTGCCCACGTCTTGACCCTATTATGAGTAGCGTTCGCTTGATTGAGTCGCGGTGGGTTGGGCACAATAGCCCGTGATGGTCGCCTGCGTTTTTTTGTTGTGTGGCACAACGTTTTCCCTTTAAAATCGACTAGTGGTTACCCCCAGTGCATGGCGATTTATCTCCCCTTCTGTAGACTACATTTTGATTTTTATTCGCCGAAAAGTTTCCTTGGGTTATGTCGGTGAGTTGCCCTAGATACCTGGCGTTGGGCCCTTAGTTAAAACCGACTTTATTTACCTTTTGGGATTGCTTTAGTTGATTACTAACCGGAACTTCCCTATCATAGATTCGCCTGCGTTTCCAATTGCTGACGACGATAAATTTGTGGCAGTTACCTTGTCTTTGGTAAGTGCGTACACCAATTCATAGCTGCCTGCACACCCAGGGATAGCTGGTAGAGTTTGGGTGGCTGTGGTGGACTGCGTCTGATTGTTTTGAAAGTGCAAGCTCTTAAAATCTTTCTCCCTGCCCGAAATATTAAAATACCCCCATCACTTCTAATTGCCACCTTTTTCCTGTTTCTTAATTATTGCTCTCGAAACCCTTGCACACATTGAAGTCATTTAGTGTCTGGTTCCCAATCTTAATGTGAAACTACTCTTTGTGTATTAATGATTTGATTGTGTTGATGGCTTCCTTGCTGCGTGATGTCTGGCCTGCGCGCGTCAGTAGGCCACCTGATTCCCTGTATGCGCTCACAACTGATAGTTTCCAGTTGTCGATTCTTCTTATTCCTTGATTGGCGAATGGTTAGGGTAAAGAAAACTTTCCATTTTATGATTGTTATGATATTGATTAATGCAAGGAATGCTTTAAGTTAAACACGAATGTTTAGGGTAAAACTAATTATCAAGGTTATTATCATTTTATGGTAGTGATTAATGCAATGTAATGTTTTAAGATAATAAGATTGTTTAGGGTACTGTTAATTTTTAATATTATTATTGTTTCATGATAATGATTAATGCAATGAGACGTTTAAAGTTAATGCGAATGTTTAGGGAAATGTTAATTTTTAAAGGTTGTTATAGTTTTATGATAATGAGTAATGTAAGGTAAATGTTAGATGTATGTTTAGGGAAATGTTCATTTTTAAAGGTTGTTATGGTTTTATGAGAATGATAAAATAAGGTAAATGTTAAATGTTCATACTGATGTTTAGGAATTGTTAATATTAATGTTGTTATGGTTTGGGAAGGTTAATATAATTGTTACAGACCCCATATAAGGTGCAAGGTGGTCGTCCTTATGCCTAGTCATGGTAATATAAAATGTGATGTGGTATTTATTGTATGGGGATGTAAAATGGTAGTATGGTAGGTTATTCAATGACATCTCATTGTTGGGATTTTCCTATTTATCATCTGAGATGTTTTCATCCATCATATATTATGCTTTATTTGGTTCAAGTCAATTATGTCAATTATTATACTTACCCACTTGATAAGAATTGATGGTAGATTTTGATAGGAAATATTTATGGATAAATGTGTTAGATTGTATTGTGAGGTCAATTAGTAGTATGGTATGTTATTTTATAATGTTATACAATCATTCATTATGCTTTAGTATTGGGAAATCACAATTAATTGAATTTACATTATTTTAAGGGTAGATTGGGAAACTTGTCAACTATTTGAAATTAAAGGGAGTAACAGATCGGTACTTAATGCTAATTGAGTCAGAGATAATGCCTTGTCGTAATAATGGTCGGTTGTCGTTCTTTTCTTACAGAGGTTTGTGTGCGTCTTAGATCTCTATGTTGTCATCGCAACGCATGCGTCATGTTCGTCCTCGTATGGCGACGTCGGGTCGAATGTATTTATTAACCTTGTACACATGCACACATACACACACACAAAAAAAAATTCACTTGTTATAAGAGGTTGTCATCATAACGAGGAGGTTCTTTACATATGGTATCAGAGCGGGTTCGACCCGCGACTTGGGATTCGCTACGGCTTTCGTTGACATGACATGATTTGATTATACTATTTCTAATCTAGTTGATTGTGTGCATGCAGGTAATCATGGTTAGAGGACGTCGTGGAGGCAGACGACGGGGTGCTAGGGGAGGATGCGAGAAACCTCTAGTAGCATCTGTGCCTGAAGGGTCTAACCCCCAAGGAGGCGAGTAGGTTCTTGAACAAGAGAAAATAGTAGTTGGCGACGTTGTCGGGATGATGAGGTCTTTTCAGTGCATGTCCGAGGCACTGATCAGCCAATTGGACAGAGACGAGGCCAGGGTGTCGGCACCCGCAGAGGTTCGGCCACGTGCACCAGCCATTACTGGTATCATTCACTGAGAACTTTAGAAGGTCAAAATTCTTGAGTTCTTTGGTGCCCCGGACGGTGCATCCGCCGAGGCATGGTTGGAGAATATGGCGATGTGCTTCTCACTTCATGATTATACCTCCAACATGAAGGTCTGCATGACGGTCTTTCAACTGAAGGGGAGCGCCCTTCTATGGTGGAAGACGCTCCTACCACAGCTGAACATGGCCATTGAAGACGTGTCATGGGAACTGTTCGAGGAACGGTTCCGAGAGGGGTACCTTTCATAGGAATTCATTGAGCGTCAGCTCAATGAGTTCAATGCATTACGACAGGGAGGTCATACGGTGCCCGAGTACGAAGCACATTTTATGGAGCTACTCCAGTATGCTCTGCACCTTAACACTGAGAAGATCAAGGTCAACAGGTTCGTGTTTGGCCTTAACGGTGGCTTGCGTGCAAAGGTTAGGATATTGATGCCTCAAACCTTGCACGATGTCGTTCAAAAGGCCCTCATAGCAGAGGAGGAGCTTATCAGTGGGGGTCAGACCAGGACTCCAGCGAGACCAGCAGGGCAGGGTTCATCTGGAACACCGCAACATCAGACACCAACGAGAGATACGCTGGGATATCATGGCTTCCAGAGGGGATCCACTTTCACTACACCCCGACGACCGCTGCCTCAGCAGTGGACACCTTATCGGGGACCACAGCATCAGCAACGACATCACCCACAACCGCATCGTTTTAGGCCTGTTCATCATAACAGACCAGGTTTTTAGGCCGGTGGGTCGTCATCTTCTACTTCGGGTACCAGGACTACTGGGCCAAAGAAGGGGTGTTGGACGTGTGGGGAGCCACACTACCAACGCGACTGTCCTGTGGAGAGGACCAGAGTGTCTGCATCAACTGGACCCACTATGGTGGGAGATATGGGCAAGGCCCATCGGATTCATGCAGCAGTGAATAACTTCCAGGAAGAGCACCAATCGACTATGCTCGAGACGATAGGTACCATCGCTGACTAGACCCTTAGTGTTTTGATAGATCCCGGTGCTACTGAGAGTTTCATTTCTGGTGCCGTGCTAAAAAGTATTAAGGTAAAGGCAATCAACCATTATGATTTTATCTTCGTAGAGATGGCTTCGGGAGCCAAACAAAAGGTTTGAGGAAAAGTCACGGGCTGTGCTCTTAACCTAGGAGAGTTTGTCATGAGGGTCAACTTGTACATCACGATCTTAGGATCTTATGACATCATGATCGATATGGATTGGTTGGAATCGCATGAAGCGATACTCAACTGTAAGATGAAATGGTTGAGCTTGGTTGATGACGAAGGACAGAGATGTGTGATTGTAGGACGAAACCATGGAGTCTCCTTGAGGTTCGTCTCTTCCTTATAGTTACGGAAGAGTATGCGCAAGGGGTGCAAGCTTTATGCGATCCTTGCGCTAAACGAAAAGGGAGAAGTGGAAGGTATAGAACNATGTTTTCATCCATCATATATTATGCTTTATTTGGTTCAAGTCAATTATGTCAATTATTATACTTACCCACTTGATAAGAATTGATGGTAGATTTTGATAGGAAATATTTATGGATAAATGTGTTAGATTGTATTGTGAGGTCAATTAGTAGTATGGTATGTTATTTTATAATGTTATACAATCATTCATTATGCTTTAGTATTGGGAAATCACAATTAATTGAATTTACATTATTTTAAGGGTAGATTGGGAAACTTGTCAACTATTTGAAATTAAAGGGAGTAACAGATCGGTACTTAATGCTAATTGAGTCAGAGATAATGCCTTGTCGTAATAATGGTCGGTTGTCGTTCTTTTCTTACAGAGGTTTGTGTGCGTCTTAGATCTCTATGTTGTCATCGCAACGCATGCGTCATGTTCGTCCTCGTATGGCGACGTCGGGTCGAATGTATTTATTAACCTTGTACACATGCACACATACACACACACAAAAAAAAATTCACTTGTTATAAGAGGTTGTCATCATAACGAGGAGGTTCTTTACATATGGTATCAGAGCGGGTTCGACCCGCGACTTGGGATTCGCTACGGCTTTCGTTGACATGACATGATTTGATTATACTATTTCTAATCTAGTTGATTGTGTGCATGCAGGTAATCATGGTTAGAGGACGTCGTGGAGGCAGACGACGGGGTGCTAGGGGAGGATGCGAGAAACCTCTAGTAGCATCTGTGCCTGAAGGGTCTAACCCCCAAGGAGGTGAGTAGGTTCTTGAACAAGAGAAAATAGTAGTTGGTGACGTTGTTGGGATGATGAGGTCTTTTCAGCGCATGTTCGAGGCACTGATCAGCCAATTGGACAGAGACGAGGCCAGGGTGTCGGCACCCGCAGAGGTTCGGCCATGCGCACCAGCCATTACTGGTATCATTCACTGAGAACTTTAGAAGGTCAAAATTCTTGAGTTCTTTGGTGCCCCGGACGGTGCATCCGCCGAGGCATGGTTGGAGAACATGGAGATGTGCTTCTCACTTCATGATTATACCTCCAACATGAAGCTCTGCATGACGGTCTTTCAACTGAAGGGGAGCGCCCTTCTATGGTGGAAGACGCTCCTACCACAGCTGAACATGGCCATTGAAGACGTGTCATGGGAACTGTTCGAGGAACGGTTCCGAGAGGGGTACCTTTCATAGGAATTCATTGAGCGTCAGCTCAATGAGTTCAATGCATTACGACAGGGAGGTCATACGGTGCCCGAGTACGAAGCACATTTTATGGAGCTACTCCAGTATGCTCTGCACCTTAACACTGAGAAGATCAAGGTCAACAGGTTCGTGTTTGGCCTTAACGGTGGCTTGCGTGCAAAGGTTAGGATATTGATGCCTCAAACCTTGCACGATGTCGTTCAAAAGGCCCTCATAGCAGAGGAGGAGCTTATCAGTGGGGGTCAGACCAGGACTCCAGCGAGACCAGCAGGGCAGGGTTCATCTGGAACACCGCAACATCAGACACCAACGAGAGATACGCTGGGATATCATGGCTTCCAGAGGGGATCCACTTTCACTACACCCCGACGACCGCTGCCTCAGCAGTGGACACCTTATCGGGGACCACAGCATCAGCAACGACATCACCCACAACCGCATCGTTTTAGGCCTGTTCATCATAACAGACCAGGTTTTTAGGCCGGTGGGTCGTCATCTTCTACTTCGGGTACCAGGACTACTGGGCCAAAGAAGGGGTGTTGGACGTGTGGGGAGCCACACTACCAACGCGACTGTCCTGTGGAGAGGACCAGAGTGTCTGCATCAACTGGACCCACTATGGTGGGAGATATGGGCAAGGCCCATCGGATTCATGCAGCAGTGAATAACTTCCAGGAAGAGCACCAATCGACTATGCTCGAGACGATAGGTACCATCGCTGACTAGACCCTTAGTGTTTTGATAGATCCCGGTGCTACTGAGAGTTTCATTTCTGGTGCCGTGCTAAAAAGTATTAAGGTAAAGGCAATCAACCATTATGATTTTATCTTCGTAGAGATGGCTTCGGGAGCCAAACAAAAGGTTTGAGGAAAAGTCACGGGCTGTGCTCTTAACCTAGGAGAGTTTGTCATGAGGGTCAACTTGTACATCACGATCTTAGGATCTTATGACATCATGATCGATATGGATTGGTTGGAATCGCATGAAGCGATACTCAACTGTAAGATGAAATGGTTGAGCTTGGTTGATGACGAAGGACAGAGATGTGTGATTGTAGGACGAAACCATGGAGTCTCCTTGAGGTTCGTCTCTTCCTTATAGTTACGGAAGAGTATGCGCAAGGGGTGCAAGCTTTATGCGATCCTTGCGCTAAACGAAAAGGGAGAAGTGGAAGGTATAGAACACCTTCTGGTGGTGAAGGATTTTGCGAACGTATTTCCAGAGGAGTTACCTGGGATGCCGCCATAAAGGGAATTGGAGTTTACCATAGACTTGAAACCGGGGACCGAACCGATAGCAAGAACGTTGTATCGGATGTCGACCCCGGAGTTGCAAGAGTTGAAAATGCAACTGAAGGAGTTACTAGACCTAGGATTGATACGTCCTAGTGTGTCACCATGGGGTGCACCTGTTATTTTCATTCGGAAGAAGGACGGATCGTGGAGGCTTTGCATTGACTACTGTCAACTGAACAAGGATACGATCAAGAATCAGTATCCCTTACCAAGAATTGATGATCTGTTCGATCAAATGAAGGGTGCGACGATGTTCTCCAAGATCGATTTGCGATTAGGGTACCACCAATTGTGGATCAAGGAGGATGACGTCCCTAAGACCGCCTTTAAGACGAGATTTGGACATTACGAGTTTACGATTTTTCCGTTTGGGCTGACAAACGCCCCAGGAGTATTTATGAGTTTGATGAACGGGGTGTTCCGCGAGTACTTGGACAATTTCGTCCAAGTATTCATTGATGATATTTTTATCTACTCTCGGATGACGGAGGAGCATGACGAGCACTTGCGCTTGGTACTACAATTTCGGCGAGAGCACAAATTGTATGGGAAGTTGTCCAAATGCTCTTTTTATCAGTCGAGGATTCACTACTTAGGGCATGTCATCTCTGACGAAGGCATCACCGTGGATCCAACCAAGGTTGAGGCTATTTTGGAATGGCCTGCACCGATGAATGTCACAGAAGTGCGTAGCTTTATGGGTTTAGCAGGATACTATCGATGGTTCATCGAGGGATTTTCGAAGATAGCAAATCCGATCACATAATTGGAGAAGAAAAACAAGAAGTTTGTTTGGACCGAGAAATGCGCGGGAGCATTTCGGAGGCTTAAAGAGTTTTTGACAATAGCGTCGGTACTAAAGGTCCCTGACATGGACCTGGACTTTTTGGTATGCACAGACGCATCCAAGGAAGGCTTAGGCAGAGTTTTTATGCAAGACGGACGAGTAATCCCTTACATTTCAAGGAAACTGAGAAGGCATGAGGAGAACTACGGGACGCATGATTTGGAGTTATTAGCCATTGTATATGCCTTGAAGGTTTGGGGACACTACCTTGTTGGACGAAAATTTAAACTAAAGATTGATCATTGTGGACTACAACACATTTTTACGCAAAGCGACCTGAACACGCGACAATGACGTTGGTTGGAATTGCTTAGCGAGTACGACTTTGATATTACTTACATAAAGGGAACAGTGAAACAAGTGGCATATGCTTTGATTTGGAGGCCACACATATTTTCGATGTTTCCTCTTCAGGCGAATCTACGTGAGAAGATTCTCACTTTACAGTGTGACAATGACTGGTACAAGGAGGTCGAGGGTTTTATCGGACAAAACACAATGATGGTACCACGATATGAGGGATATTCATTTGATAGCGATGGTTTATTGAGGTTTAAAATTTGGATTTACGTACCACCAAACGACGAGTTGTGGATGTTGATCATGAGCGAGGCTCATAGAGAAATTTACATGGTTCACCCAAGAGTTACGAAGATGAGGGCAGATCTTAAGCCCTTATTCTTTTGGAAGGGAATGAAGGCCGACATAGTTAACTATGTGGCCACGTGTCTGGAGTGTCAGTAGGTAAAGGCTAAACATAGACACCCAGCAGGATTACTACAACCACATGCCATTCTGGAATTGAAATGGGAAGCTATTTCGATGGATTTTATTGTTGGATTGCCACTGACGACAAGGAGACACGACTCGATTTTCGTAGTAGTAGACACTCTGACAAAGAGTTCTCACGTTATTCCTGTACATACGACGTATCAGAGACTTGACATAGCTAGAGTTTTCATCAGTGAGATTGTGAGGCTCCATGGCGTGCCTAGGAGGATTATATCTGATCGAGGATTGGTGTTTACTGGACGATTTTGGATGAGTTTCCAATAGGCCTTGGGAACCAAACTTAACTTTAGTACTGCATATCAACCAGAGACTGACGGACAGACTGAACGAATGAACCAAACCTTGGAGGACATGTTGCGCATGTACGTGATGGACCAACAAAAGCATTGGGAAGAATTCTTGCCGCTAGTAGAGTTCGCTTACAACAACAGTTACCAAAGCACCATTAAGATGGCATCTTTCGAGTTTCTTTACGGGCGACCGTGTCGGACGCCTTTGAGTTGGGATAGACTTGAGGATAGGGTCTTGGTGGGACTAGAAGCAATCCAAGAAATGGAAGAACAAATGAACACAATAAGAGAAAGGATTAAAGAAGCGCATGATCGACAGAAGAGTTATGCCGATGCGCACCGAGTCGACCATAGTTATGAGGTTGGCGATCGAGTCTTCTTATGGGTTAAACTACATAAGAGTTCGATCAAGTTTGGAAAGGGAGCTAAAATCTCCCCTAGGTTTGTGGGACCTTTCATGATTATGGGGAGAAAGGGGCCCGTGGCCTATCGACTAGACTTGCCTGATTCTTTGAGGCGTATGCACAATGTATTTCATGTATCTGTTTTGAGACACTATATTAGTGATCCTATACATGTGATTAACATGAGTTCCTTGCAGGTATCGGACGAGGGAGCGCTCACAGCTGAGCCAATCCACATTTTAGATCACCGCGTTCGACAGTTACGATGTCGAACGGTATATCAGGTCAAGGTCCAGTGGGACAACTATAGTCCGCACTCGGCGACCTGGGAGGATGCATATGATATGCGCCAGCAATTTCCACTTTTTTTTGATAGATAGACTTCTGATACTGTGATACATTTATTTCGACATTTATACCATGAAAATTCGGGACAAATTTTAGACCAAGAGGGGGTGTATGTAACATCCCACTCTGGCGCACTGAGAAAACTTATTCTTTGAGGACACTTGCTCGCAAGTGATCTAGACTTTTATGATAAGAAAACATTTATCCTTGATTATGATGTGATATGATAGATGACATGATGTTTTACTGCTTCGACATGGACAGGTGCTATTGACTTGGTTTTACTGAGTGTGCAAGGTTTTTGACCTTGGGGATGCAGAGGCATCGACGGGACCCCTTGGACTCCGGATCGAGTCATGGAGTGTGCTTTGGGGTTGATTGTTTATTGTGATTTTAGTATATTTGATTTGATGATATGATCTGACATGATTGTTGATGAAGGAGGTTGACGATAGCTTGCTGACCAGACTCACATATGGAGTAAAGGGGCCACACACAATTTCCATAGAGGTTGAGGGAGAGGTGTGGACAGTAGCCCTGCCACATCCTACTAGCACTCCCGTTGTGGTTCGAACTATGGGTTAACGATTACCTAGTTCGAGAGGATCCACGATGTCATGAGGGAAGACTGCGACAGTCTCTCATGATGATTCTAAGCGGCACGCAATAAGGCGAGGGCCTTATTCCTTAGATCCCTTAGTCTCCCACAAGTTCACCTGGTAGATTTTTGACTCCAGGGGTTATTGATGTCTACCAATCAGTCAAGTTGGCGAGTGGCACCCTTGGAGCACGTGGTGCATCCTAAAGGGAACGTCACGCAAAAGAAACACAAGAGGCGAGTGGCACCCTTGGAGCACGTGGTGCATCCTGAAGGGCATGTCATGCAAAAGAAACACAAGAGGCGAGTGGCACCCTTGGATCACGTGGTGCATCCTGAAGGGCACGTCATGCAAAAGAAACGAACGAGGCGAGTGGCACCCTTGGAGCACGTGGTGCATCCTGAAGGGCACCTCGAATTGATGTTGATGAAGGAACAAACCTAGATCCCTAAGACATTTAACACATTAATAAATTCTTAACCAACTTCCCTAATTAAATTTCACCCAGTTCAGACTCTAAGTCCTAAGCCTAAAACTTCTCTAGGGTAAATTTTTTTGTCTAACCTTAAGAAAAAGACCCTATAAAAATAAAAATAAAAATCTAAACTAAAACCCACTTAAGTAATAGTCTTAGTCTTCATAAATTTTGGGGTAAAATAAAGAGAGTAATAACTTAATTAAAATCCGTGGTTTTAAATTTGTAAAGAAGAAATAATTTATT
>JZKD02S2039857.1:19458-33266 GCA_000966675.3 Picea glauca | reverse complement strand
TGTGTAAACTCAATAACACCTTGATATTCTTGTTGAACTTCAATAATGTTTGTTTCTTCAGATTCATTTGGCATATTTTTTGGCCAATGAAATGGAGTCTTCAACAATGTATCTTCATTTGTGGAGCTTGAAATTATGCCACTTTGACTATTGAAAAAAGACTCCCACCAAACAGAATCAACAAAATCAAAGTACTCATATATATCCTTAATGGAATTTTTAATTTCGTATAGGCATTCAGAATAATCTACATTCTCTATTACGCCTCTTTGCATTATGGATTTCAACAATTGATTGTAAAATAAATAAATTTGATGCAAATATTGGACGATCTGGAATGAACTTCAAAAATGATAAATCTGATGAAGGCTCCCATTCCGTAGTAGTTGAATACTTCTTTCCCCATATAAGTGTTTTCCCATCAATTTTTTTGAAACAAAATTAATGTTGAAAGATAATGTCATTAAGCTCATCAATACATTTTTTTTCACGATGTGATCCGTGAATAAGTCTTCACATGTCAACAATTTATTCTAATATATGAAAAACAATCTCTGGAATGTATGCTTCATAATACATTCAATCAATGATGGTAGGCTTCCAACATTTTCCCTCTTCAATGTTACTGGAAAACGACTGAAAATTTGATCAATATGATTATGAGTGTGTCGAACAAGAAGGAAATCAACTTTCACCTTTTGAAAGATTCCCATTTCAACAAGCATGCTTAGATATCCAAACACAATTTGATTTTTATTTTCACGACTAGTGTTGTCCAACTCTAGATAGAGAACTTGAGGAAGATTTCCAGAGTAGTGAGTGCGCACATGATGAATTATGGTGATGGTCAGACTTGCATCATTAAGAATATTTGGAGTTGTGAAGTAAACCCTTAAACACATTTTTCCATTGAAAATCATACAAACAACCAAGTGAATCTGAATGAAATTCTCTTCCTATAAGTTTTTGGGTGTACATACAAAATATGGTAGATGTGTTTTCTTCTGGTCCATGTCATCAATTATCATACCTAAATATTTTTTTGGAGCATCGTAACACTTCTTCCGATGTTTGTACAACTTTTTCATTTCACTTGATTGTTGATTCCAATGTTCTTGAAGTTCTTTGACTATGTAATCTACACATGCCATAAAATGAAAATATCGATCATATGTTTTCATAGTTGCAAACTATTCAATTTAAAAAAAAAAAAAATAGTAAATACATACCTCTTTCTGCCCCTTCATATTTATCTCTTCTTGATTTGAGAGTAGCACATATACTACAAATTATCATCCTTGACTTCTTAGGAATACGAACATTGTCAAATTGTTTCTTTCACATTCTTGTAAAATATGCATATGTAATAAAATTACCATTTCCTTCAACACCCTAAACATATCCTTTGTACAAGTTGTAGATTTCCCTCCTTGAGAAATTATCTGGAATATGTATTGTGTCTCTATCTGGCATACACTCTCCATGTTTGGAAAAGAAATCATGTATCCATGAAATTGTAGTGTTTTTCAATGGCCCACTCTATCGTCCATGATGTGCCTTTGAATAAAATGAAGGATATCTTTCCAACCTTGTCTGGATTCTTGATAGACAAAGATTACCAATTAAGTGATTTTTTTTAAATCCTTTATGAAAATTAAAATATTCCCATTGTGATAATCATATCCTGTATTTGTGGATATCATGAACCCCATCAAATATGAATTTTGCATGCTCTTATTCATTGAAAAATGTGTCTTCCTTTTATTCAAGGCATACATGTAGTCCATGCTTTTGAAATAATTCTTTTGACAACATTCACTTGAAATGAATTCACTTATGGAAATTGATTTAGTGAGAAATTATTTCCTAGACCTTGTATAACTAGAATGATTTTGATTGATATAAAAAGGTCTAGTCCTGGTCCTAGACACAATGTTTCTTTGCAATGTCTCCACTATTTCATCATCCTCACTAGAATGATTTTCCTTATCACTCGAAGGAATAACAAGAAAAACATTGTTAGGAGACTGAACTAGAGAACATAGATCACCTTGATTTGTTACAGTTGAATGATTGAGAACATGATCTTCATTTCTAGGTCCATCATATTCATTGATAATCTCGTTTATGAGAGGAATATCAAAATTACCAGAAACATGATTATCATTCTCACCAATGTCATTGGATCTTCCATGAAAATATTCACTTGAAGGAAAATAATCATCACCCATAAGATTGTCAATGCCATTAAGATTTTCACTTGGAGAAAATTTTCCATCATCGTCATCGGTACCTTGAAAATCCTCATTTGGAGGAAAATAATCATCAACAATGTGTCCACCATTGACATAATCATCTTCACTTCTTTCAAAATCCCCAATTGAGTGAAAATTTTCACCATCCTGCTTAGTGCCTTGAAAATATTCATCAGTATCTTGAAAATCTTCACTTGGAGGAAAATCAACACCATCAACATTGTTGCCTTTTAATTTATCACTCGGGAAAGAGTGTCCACCAATGGCGTAATCATCTTCACAACTTTGAAAATCCCCACTTGAGGGATATTCTTCATCATCCTCATTACTGGTTTGAAAATCCTCACTTGGAGGAAACTCTTCATTATCCTCCTCGATACCTTGAAAATCCTCACTTGGAGGAAAATCATCATCACCAACATTGCTTCCTTTAAATTCCTAATTCGGGAAAGATTGTCCAACATTTCCATAATCATCATCATTACTTTTAAAATCCCCACTTGGGGGGGATTCTTCATCATCCTCATTCGTGTCTTGGAAATCCTCATTTGAAGGAAAATATTCATTAGTACCTTCAAAATTCTCACTTGGAGGAGATTCGTCATCACAAACATTGCTATCTTTAAATTTCCCGCTCGAGAAAGAGTGTCCACCATTGTCACAATCATCTTCTTTGCTTTTAAAATTTCTACTTGAGAGAAATTATTCATCATATTCATTGGTGCCTTGGAAATATTCATTGGTACCTTGAAACTCCTCACTTGGAGGAAAATTTCCATCCTAATCATTTAAACGTTGATCATAGTCTCCACTTCAACCTACATCTTGATTATTTTCATTACTATTAAACTCCTGAATATATTTATCACCATCATGTTCCTTCTCTTCATCATGAGTGCCTTCAAAGTCCTTTGATTTAGGACTTTCATGAGGAACATGTTGAATAACATTGTTTGCACTATGATCAAACTTCTAACTAGATGAAAAATACGACGCCTCATTTTCATTACAAGCATTCCCATCGCATTTCCTAGTCCCAACAAAATATGTATGCGAACAATTTGTTGATGTCTCATATATAAAATCTTCTTTATCTGACGAAGCCATCCCTTCTCTCTAAGAAAATAGAATGATACAAATTCTCACCCTCCCAATGAAATTCTTATAACTTGCAAAATGATCGTTTCCTCTAAATTTCAACCTAATTTTTTCCCTTAAAAATTAAAAACAACTTTTACTCTTTTATTTCGTTATTTACTTGTTAATTACAATATTTCTCATGTTTATTTATTTATCCCACATTCATTAAATATAATGATGATCCATATAATTTTAGGTATATATGTAGACAATATACCTAATTTTTATTTATCCCACATTCGTTATACTAACAGTAATTTATATCATCATGTTATATATGCACGGTCTTATTTTGTCTTTTAACATTGTTTGATATCTTAGGCAGTGTTCATTAAAGAATTTGGAGCAAGCTACGAGGGAGAAACATCGAGAAGACATCCGAGGAGAATGTAACATTTCATAGGTAAAAAATATTTTTTAAATTCTTACCATTTACCAAAACAACAATTATAAGATCATCTTTGAATCACATAATAATTTTTCATGTGAAAATAAAAAAACCTTAAATTGTTTTTAGATGTTTTCTATTTTTTTTCTAAAAAAAACACAACTTTTTTCAAAAATTGAGATTTTTTTTCAAAAATTGAGACTTTTTTCAAAAACATTTAACAAAATCCTTAAGTGTTTTTGAAAAAATGAAGAAAAAAAAGTCAAATTTAGGTATAGGTTTGTAAATTTTTTTAGCTTTTTTATTGTTTTTTACTTAAATTGTTTTAGTTTTAGCCCATGGTGGTTACTAGGAAATTCTCAAGGCTTGGCCGTGGGGGCTCGGGCGATGCCTGTCATCGCCCCAGCTCCCATGACCAAGCCTTAGGCATGGGACCATTCCTTAGCCATGAGGGGCATCGCCCCAACCCCCCACGAACAAGGCACGGTCCCGACGTCGCCCTAATAACTCCATGGTTCAAGATTTTTTAAATATGGGTCAAAAGGTTTTATTTTTATTTTTTAAATTAGTTCTTATATTGAATATTTTTATTTTTATTTTATTATAATGTAAACGACATATTTTTATTTTTATTATTTATTTATTTATTATTATTATTTTTTATCTTATAGGAAAAATGGAAAGAAAGAGATTATCTATGAATATATTTGGATCACGACCTACGATAATGACATTCAAAATTGAAACTGGAACCTCCATGAATGATAGGAAACAAAATGATAGAATAACACCTAACCTATCAAGGGAAATGAAGAATGTTAGAGAGTTAAAATCCATGGAAGGTGAAAACAAACTGTAATATTCTTTGTTTGTTAAAGACAAGCAAGGAAACAATGGACATTGACGCAGTACGCACCACCCAGCGCGTCCGCGATCACCAGGACCTTCTTTTTCCCAATCCTGAAGAGATAAAATGCCCCTCAAATCCCTTATCGAGACTTCTTCAATACCCACAGACTTTCTTTGTGATCTCCCTTCTTCAAATCGGGAAATCAGAACTCACTTGATCGCGAGTCCTGTGCTCACGGATTCGGTCCTCGCAATTCCTCGAAACCCGACGGAATATCCACAACGCACCTACCTCGTCTCCTATCGGGAAATCGGTACTCACGCGGTCGTGAGTCACTGCTCCAACGAATCTCCGATTCCCGAACTCCGATGCCACCTGTGTACCCACAATGAGACTCAATCCCCGACACCTGTACTCCACTCAGCGATGTGACCGCCCGATTATCGCATTTCGGAGTTTCGTGATTCCTCCGATAGTGATTCTTACAACAAAGAAAATTTCGAAAAGCCGATCCTTGATGCACATGAGGACTAGCCTTCCACGTCACCACTTCTCCCCATGCTATCGGGTATTGCGGGATCACGATTCCAAATGTAGTGTTTCCTTTACCTGGGGAAATCTCGAATGCTGAACCTCGACTCTCCGGATTACTGACACGTGTCCAGTCTGGGATCTACGACTATGGTTCATTCGGAAAATCGCAAGTCGCGATTTCTCCCTATGAGAATTCTATGACCCTGGAGACTCTGATTCTCCGATGAGTCGAGTCCCCGATGAGTTATGACTCCTTCCCCGTGCTCTAAGGCTAAAATCCTGCACAGCTTCTCCAATATCTGACAGCTGTCAGGACTTCGATAATCTTCCCAGTGCATCCTGACTGTCAACTTCTCCTCCTCGAGGATTTCTTCCAATGGTCAAGTGTTCACTTCTCGAGCTTTACCCTTCCAAGCCTTTCACTTGAAACTCGTTCTTGAGTCATCCACGCACAACCTCCAGCGCTTTACCTTGACGACACCACGAAGGTGCTACGCCTCCTGAACTTTTCTTAAACTCTGATTCTTCAGAGGAACCTACGCATGACCCTTGCGCTTAATATTCAACCGCCTCAAGGGTTGAATACTTCAGACTCTGTGCAGTTCCTGCGACAACAATCTCTATCTCCCTATTCTCAGATTAACAACTGAGATCTCTGTTCTTGCCCGCGCACTCCATGCACGGCTTCCATAACCCAAATCAACTTCTGAGCAAATAAGAACAAAACCTAATCTATTGAGCCCTCATCAATGCACTCTTTGCAGATGAATTCAATTGCACTCTATGCAGGAATCTCCTGACTCAGATAGAGAAACAATTTAAACTTATTCTCTTCTCTCTCAGACTTCAGTTTGAAACCCTGAAATCACATGCACAACATATTCAAAGAAAATGCATAACAAGAACAAACATTCATGAGCACAACATCAAAATACACAAGGAAACAACACCAGCCATGAGTTTGCATCAAAGACTCTTTCTATTAATTCAACATCTGTACATGGGTGTTCTTCACACAATTCTCTGCTTGCTCCTCTCTTTTGAATCCTGCTATTGTTACAATGATACAATGAGGGTGTCTATATCCGTTTTCCCTCTCAGCCTCAAAAACTGTCTAATCTAGACTTAAACATCTATCTACCTGCATTAAATCTAATAAATGCCTCCTATCTATTTCAGACATGAGTGTATGGATCAAGGTCTGATACAACATACAAAAGGCGCTTCCCATAAATGGTGCATTTATACATTGGCGCATCATCTTGAATGAAATTCAAAAAGTTTCGGCTGGACTTGTTTAGTTGTTCATCATCTTCTATGTTGGCTCGCTTGTCTTGGAGGACCCATGCTCCTTGATGAGTTGGCGATGCTCCTGCATCATACTCGTCGACTTGAAAACTTTCATGGGCTCCTGTCCATGAGCTCTTGCATGGTCTATCCATGCTTTTGGATAACTGCTTATGTCTCCCAGCTGGCATCTTCCACTGGGTGGTTCTTCCATTTCACCAGATACTCAAAGTATTTCTTTCGTATGGTTCTTTTGTTGACTCTCCTGTCAAGTATACACTCCATTTGCGGCCTTTCAACAATCGGCATCTGCTTCTGCCACTGGATTTCTGGCTGTTCATCACTCCCAGCCTCTGCTTCCTGAGTCTTATATGGATATAAGTCTGAGACATTGAATGTCGGAGATATTCCAATGTCTTCCGACAACTCAATCTCGTAAGCGTTTTCTCCCAACTTATTTAGGACTCTGCATGGACCAATTTTCTTCATCTTCAACTTATTGTATGTCCCCCTTGGGAACCTTTCTCTCCTCATATGTGCTAGAAATAGGTCACCAACTTCGAATTGAAGTTGTCTTCGATGTTGATCCGCTCTGCGCTTATATTCCTGATTTGACTCCAACAATCATTGCTTCACCCTGCTGTGAAGTTCCTTCATTGCTTCAGTGAACTCTTCGACACTTGCGCTCTTTGTCATTATCTGCTCTGAATCCCTCAGCTCAGATACTCCTCTTGGTTGCTTGCCATATACAATCTCAAATGGACTTTTACCTGTGCTTCTATACACTGAATCATTGTACGCGAACTCTGCCTGTGGCAACACATTATCCCAGCTGCTGTGGTGCTTTGTTACCAGGCTTCTGAGTAAATCTCCCAAGCTTCAATTGACCACCTCTGTTTGCCCATCCATCTGAGGATGATAGGCTGAACTAAACATTAAATGAGTTCCCATTTTATTCCACAGTTTCCTCCAGAAATGTCCAATGAACTTTGTATCCCTGTCTGATACAATGCTTCTGGGTAAACCATGTAGTCTGACAATCTCCTTGAAGAAAAAATTTGCGATATGAGTCGCATCGCTGGTCTTCTGGCATGGTGTGAAATGTGCCATTTTGGAAAACCTGTCGACCACTACAAAGATCGAATCATGTCCTCTTTGCGTCCTAGGTAATCCCAATATGAAATCCATGCTGATTTCATCCCACAACCTCTCAGGTATAGGTAATGATTGATAGAATCCCGCATTCTKCTTTCTKCCCTTCGAATGMTGGCAAATTCTGCACCTGTCAACAAACTTCTTGACATATGKTCTCATCCTCGGCCAAAAATACGCTTCGCTCAGCTTTGCGAACGTCTTGTCATGACCAAAATKCCCTGCTAATCCGCCACTGTGCTTCTCTTTTAGCAGCTTCTCCCTCAGGGAGAAATTTAGAATGCATAATTGATTGTCTCTGAACAACAATMYATTCTGGATCATGTAATCCATCCAYRGGCTTCTATCTCTGAGAACTGRATTCTCAGCTGCCTCGTATGCCTCTGCAAAATCTGCATCACCTGCATACATATCTTTAAGGTTTTCAAAACCCAATGTCTTGACTCGAAACTCCTGCAGCAACAAACWTTTYYTGCTCAAATCAWCAACCACTTTGTTAGCAGTCCCTGAAATGTGTTTAATTACAAATGTAAAATTCTGCATATACTCTACCCATTYAGCATGTTTCTGATTCAGCTTCTCCTGCTGAGTCACAAACTGTAATGCATKATTATCAMTRTATAACACAAATTCTTTCGGCATCAAATAATGCCTCCACTTCTTYAGCGCCTGTATGACAGCATAAAATTCCTTATCATACGTTGAATACTTCACCTTGGCCTAATCCAKCTTCTCGCTGAAATATGCAATTGGTCTGTCCTCCTGGCTCAAGACTACTCCTATGGCAAAGCCACTTGCATCACATTTCACCTAGAAAACTTTCAAAAAATATGGCAACACCAAAACCAGCTGCTCGGTGATCTTCCACTTCAACAGATTGAAGCTCTTCTCTGCTTCTTCAGTCTAATGAAAAAATTTATGTCTTTTCTTGACTGTGTCCATCATTGCTACACTAATTCCACTGAAGTTCCTAATGAATTTCCTGTAGAAACTTTCCAATCCGTGGAAACTTCTCACCTCAAAAACATTTCTTGGTGATGGCAAATTTTTTATCACCTCCACTTTACTTGGAACCATCTTCAATTCATTTGCCGATATGACAAATCCCAAGTAAATGAGTTCTCTCTTCATAAATGAAGACTTCCTCACATTGATCAACAACTTCTCTTGCTGTAGGTTCCTCGTCACAATGGCCAAATGTTTCAAATGTTCATTCTTTGTCTTGCTAAAAATCAAGATGTCATCTAAATAAACAATGACAAACTTACCAATGAATTCTTTTAGTACTTCATTCATCAGCCTCATGAATGTACTCGGTGCATTCGTTAAACCAAACGGCATGACTAGCCATTCGTATAACCCTTCATTTGTTTTGAAGGTTGTCTTCCACTCGTCACCTTCTCTCATGCAAATATGATGGCATCCACTTTTCAAATCAACCTTTGAAAAAAAAATTGCTCCACTTAAGCAGTCCATCAAGTCATCCATCCGTGGCAATGGAAACCTATACCTGATGGTTATCTTGTTGATCGCTCTGGAGTCTCTACACATTCTCCAGCCTCCATCCTTCTTTGGACTAAGCACTGTTGGAATGACACACGGACTTAGACTCTCCATGACCAGTCCTTTATCCAACAGTTCTTGTACCTTCCTTTTGACCTCCTCATTCTCCTGTGGCGTCAACCTGTACGCTGCTTTGTTTGGCAAACTAGCCCCTGGTATGAGGTCTATGTGATGACTCACGCCTCTCATCGGCGGCAACGAATGAGGTAATTCGTCCACCACTATATCAACGAACTCTTCCAATAGTTCCTGAATTTCTATCAGCAGATCATCCACTCTTGTGCTGGTCAAAACAACTCTTGGTTTCCTAACCACAAAGAATTGTGGATCTTCCTTCTTCTTTACTTCTGCTAGAAGTTCCTTCCCACTCATGAGAAGTATCATGTTGTTCACTTCCGGTTTCACCTCCTTCTATTTTATTGGAAGTAACATGTGTGTTCTCCCATTCTTCTCTAAAGTGTATGTATTCATCTTCCCATCATCAATAACGTTCCTGTCATATTGCCATGGTCTGCCTAGCAATAAATGACATACATCCATAGGAATAACATCACAAAGAATTTGATCATTGTATCCTCCTATTTTGATGTCCACTAAGCATTGTTTAGTGACACTCACTTGATGTCCCTTCTGTAGCCATGATACTTTATATGGACTCGGGTGATCAGTCGTTTCCAGCTCTAGTTTCTCCACCATCTTGGTTGAAACGAGATTGTCAGTGCTTCCGCTATCCACAATGAACTTACATTTCCTATCCTTGGTCTTGCATGTGGTCCTGAACAGTCTACTTCTCTGAGTTGTGTCCTCCACCTCCTTCTCTGGTGTTAAAAGAACTTTTCGCATCATCAAAGACCTTTCGTCTTCTGCGTCTTCTGCTTCAACAACTCGCCTTTGTGCTTCGACGATGTGAGCTTCTCCTTTATTTGTCTTCCTGTCTGGACAGTCAACTGCCTTGTGTCCATTCTTCCCACATGTGTAGCATGTGATGACTCCTCCTTTGCCTCTTCCTCTACCTCTGGTACGAGGAAAATTATTAACATCAGCGTATCCTCCATCCGGTTCTACCTGTTGCCTTCGTTTTTCAGTGTGCTGACCTCGCTGAGAACTTCCACCTATTTCCATTCGGGTCTGAGGCTTCTTCCAGTCATCCTTATATTTCTGGAACCTGTCTTGGGTAACTGATTTTCCCCTTGGCTGGCTCTTGCCTCGCCCTCGCTGTGCTGGCTTACGGCTTAGCTTCTCTTATGCCTTTAACGTCATCTGATACGCATCCTCCACTGTTCTGATGGTTGTCATACTTATTTAATCCTGGATATCGTATCTTAAGCCATTCATATATCTGACGACTTTTTCATCATCGCTCTCCCAATGACTTGCTCTGATATTGAGCTTGTAAAATTCTTCGGTATACTCCTTCACCGTCATCAACTTCTGTCTCAGGTTCTGCATTCTCCTGAACAGTGTGATCTGATAATCCCTTGGGATGAATTTTTCCTTCATCTTCGCAATCATTCGATCCCATCTTTTGATCTTCTGTTTGCCTTTGGAACGTCTGTCTGCTTGAAGCTTGTCCCACCATAATGCTGCATGTCCCTTTAATTTAGTGACAACATGCCTGACCTTTTTATCCTCTTCGATATCTTCATAATCGAAGTAGGTGTCAAGATCCCTAATCCAGTCGAAGAACTCTTCTGCATCCAGACTTCCTTCATAAGCTGGAATGCCCATTTTTGTCTTCGAACTCATTCGAGCGATAGCCTTAATTAAATGCTCATTGGTTGCATCTTCAGCTGCAACTTCTCCTTTTTGTTCAGCTTCAGCTTCGCCCTCAGATTCGCTTAAGTCTCTAGCATTGGCTGTGCGTCTCTCCGCTGCTTCCATGTCTTCCAATCTCGCTCTGAGATCGTGTATCTGTCTCTCCATCTCTGGATTCCCTGTCGACCTACCTCTTCTTCGCACATCCCTCTCCTTTGGATCAGGCGACTGCCTCTCTCTTCTGGGCGGCATGGTGAAATTTTTCCTCCTCTCTGTCGCAGAAAACAAAGAGAAAAATCCTACTTTGATACCACTTGATGCAGTACGCACCAACCAGCGCATCCGCGATCACCAGGACCTTCTTTTTCCCAAGCCCGAAGAGTTAAAATGCCCCTCAAATCCCTTATCGAGACTTCTTCAATACCCACAGACTTTCTTTTTGATCTCCCTTCTTCAAATCGAGAAATCAGAACTCACTTGATCACGAGTCCTGCGCTCACGAATTTGGTCCTCGCAATTCCTTGAAACTCGATGGAATATCCACTCCGCGCCTACCTCGTCTCCTATCGGGAAATCGGTACTCACGCGGGCGTGAGTCACTTCTCCCACGAATATCTGCTTCCCGAATTCTGATGCCACCTGTGGGCCCACAACGAGACTCAATCCCCGACACCTGTACTCCACTCAGCGATGTGACCACCCGGTTATCGCGTTTCGGAGTTTCGCGATTCCTCCGACAGTGAGTCTTACAACAACGAAAATTCTGAAAAAGCCGATCCCCGATGCACATGAGGACTAGCCTTCCACGTCACCACTTCTCCCCATGCTATTGGGTATTGCGGGATCAGGATTCCAAATGTAGTGTTTTCTTTACCTGGGGAAATACCGAATGCCGAACCCCGACTCTCTGGATTACTGACACGTGTCCAGTCCGTTATCTACGACTATGGTTCCTTAGGAAAATCGCAAGTCGCGATTTCTCCCTATGAGAATTCTATGACCCTGGAGACTCTGATTCACCGATGAGTCAAGTCCCCGATGAGTTTTGACTCCTTCCCCGTGCGCTAAGGCTAAAATCCTGCACAACTTCTCCAAGATCTGACTTCTGTCGGGACTTCGCTAATCTTCCCGGTGCATCCTGACCGTCAACTTCTCCTCCTCGAGGATTTCTTCCAATGGTCAAGTGTTCACTTCCCAAGCTTTACCCTTCCAAGCCTTTCACTTGAAACTCGTTCTTGAGCCATCCACGCACAACCTCCGGCGCTTTACCTTGACGACACCACGAAGGTGCTACGCCTCCTGAACTTTTCTTCAACTCTGATTCTTCAGAGGAACCTGCGCATGACCCTTGCGCTTAATATTCAACCGCCTCAAGGGTTCAATACTTCAGACTTTATGCAGCTCCTGTGAAAACAGTCTCTATTTGCTTGTTCTCAGATTAACAACTGAGATATCTATTCTTGCTCGCGCACTCCATGCACGGATTCCATAACCCAAATCAACTTCTGAGTGAATAAGAACAAAAGCTAATCTACTGAGCCCTCATCAACGCACTCTTTGCGGATGAATTCAACTGCACTCTATGCAGGAATCTCCTGACTCAGATAGAGAAACAATTTAAACTTATTCTCTTCTCTCTCAGACTTCAGTTTGAAACCCTGAAATCACATGCACAGCATATTCAAAGCAAATTCATAACAAGAACAAACATTCATGAGCACAACATCAACATACATAGAGAAACAACACCAGCCATGAGTTTGAATCAAAGACTCTTTCTATTAATTCAACATCTGTACATGGGTGTTCTTCACACAATTCTTTGCTTTCTCCTCTCTTCTGAATGCTGCTAATGTTACAATGATACAATGAGGGTGTCTATATCCATTTTCCCTCTCAGCCTAAAAAACTGTCTAATCTAGACTTAAACATCTATCTACCTGCATTAAATCTAATAAATGCCTCCTATCTATTTCAGACATGAGCGTATGGCTCGAGGTATGATACAACATACAAAAGGCACTTCCCATAAATGGCGCATTTATACATTGGCGCATCATCTTGAATGAAATTCAAAAAGTTTCGGCTGGACTTGTCCAGCTGTTCATCGTCTTCTATGCTGGCTCGCTTGTCTTGGAGGACCCATGCTCCTTGATGAGTTGGCGATGCTCTTGCATCAGAGATCATATATATTTGTATTGTGCCAAGTTATAACATGTGCAAAGAAATTATTAGACACTTTTCTTATTACGAGATATATGTTTGGTTCCAACCACATATATTGTTTATGCAGTTGTCAAACAAGACAAAAATTATATCAAGTTTAGACATTGTTTCAAATTGAACAATTATAACAAGAATGCATATTTTTTAGAATTATGTGCATCCATCATTGATGACATTGAGAAAGATAATGTAAGTTTTTTATTTTTATTTTTGTATCGTTTATTATTTTTAGTATCATGGTAATGTTTTAATTTTATTTAACATGAAAAAGTTTTATTTTATTTTTACAGGATTTTGTTGAACGACTTTCACATATGTTAGTGGGGATTTATTCTACATAGAATAATATCATGGATGTCATCAACATTTTTCATATTTAAAAGACACAAGAAGGAAGGAAAAAGAAACAAAAAGTAACGGAGGTTGAACCTACAAGAGTAGTCAGAGAAGAACATGAAAGAAGAAAAAAAAATTCTCATTCTAGAAATCCTAAAAGGGTTACATTTGAAAATGAGGAAACTCCAAATGAAAATTTTGTTGAGATTATTCCCAATGAGGTTATCACTCCTTCTCGCAAAAATAATAAACAAGATAAAGACAAAAGAGTGATGGTTGATGGTGAGTCTATTCCTATTGATTATGAAGAAATAGTTGATTT
>JZKD02S2039857.1:0-11570 GCA_000966675.3 Picea glauca | reverse complement strand
CCGCAAGAAGACTATATTGCCAACCTCATAACTACGGTCGACTCGGTGCACATCGGCATAACTCTTTTTTCGATCCTGTGCTTCTTTAATCCTTTGTCTTATTGTTTGAATTTATTCTTCCAATTCTTGGATCGCTTCTGGTCCCACCAGGACCCTATCCTCAAGTCGATCCCAACTCAAAGGCATCCGACACGGTCGCCCATAAAGAAACTCGAAAGGCGCCATCTTAATGGTGCTCTGGTAACTGTTGTTGTAAATGAACTCTACTAGCAGCAAGAATTCTTCCCAACGCTTTTGTTGGTCCATCACGTACATGCGCAACATGTCCTCCAAGGTTTGGTTCATTTGTTCAGTCTGTCCGTCAGTATCTAGGTGATACGCAGTACTAAAGTTAAGTTGGGTTCCCAAGGCCTCTTGGAAACTCGTCCAAAATCGTCCAATAAACACCGATCCTCGATCGGATATAATCCTCCTAGGAATGCCATGGAGCCTCACAATCTCACTGATAAAAACTCTAGCTATGTCAGGTGCTTGATACATCGTACGTACAGGAATAAAGTGAGCACTCTTCGTCAGAGTGTCTACTACTACGAAAATCGAGTCATGTCTCCTTTCCATCAGTGGTAATCCAAGAATAAAATCCATCGAAATAGCTTCCAATTTTGATTCCAGAATGGCATGTGGTTGTAGTAATCCTGCTGGGTGTCTATGTTCAGCCTTTACCTGCTGACACTCCAGACACCTGGCCACATAGTTAACTATGTTGGCCTTCATTCCCTTCCAAAAGAATAAGGGCTTAATATCTTCCCTCATCTTCGTAACTCCTGGGTGAGCCATGTAAACTGCTCTATGAGCCTCGCTCAGGATCAACATCCGCAACTCGTCGTTTGGCGGTACATAAATCCGACTTTTAAACCTCAATAAACCATCGCTATCAAATGAATATCCCTCATATCATGGTACCATCATTGTGTTTTGTCCAATAAAACCCTCTACCTCCTTGTACCAGTCATCGTCACACTGTAAAGTGAGAATCTTCTCTCGTAGATTCGTCTGAAGAGGAAACAAGAAAAATATGTGTGGACTCCGAATCAAAGCATCAACCACTTGGGTCAATGTTCCCTTTATGTAAGTAATCTCGAAGTCGTACTCGCTAAGCAATTCCGACCAATGTCGTTGTCACGTGTTTAGGTCTCTTTGCATAAAAATGTGTTGTAGTCCACAATGATCAGTCTTTAGTTCAAATTTTCGTCCAACAAGGTAGTGTCTCCAAACCTTCAAGGCATATACGATGGCTAATAACTCCAAATCATGCATCTCATATTTCTCCTCATGCCTTCTCAGTTTCCTTGAAATGTAAGCGATTACTCGTCCGTCTTGCATCAAGACTCTGCCTAAGACTTCCTTGGATGCATCTGTGCATACCAAGAAGTCCGTGTCCATGTCAGGGACCTTTAGTACCGACGCTGTTGTCAAAAACTCTTTAATCCTCCGAAATGCTTCCACACATTTCTCGGTCCAAACAAACTTCTTGTTTTTCTTCTACAATTCTGTGATCGGATTTGCTATCTTCGAAAATCCCTTGACGAACCGTCGATAGTATCCTTATAAACCCATAAAGCTATGCACTTCTCTGACATTCGTCAGAGTAGGCCATTCCAAAATAGCCTCAACCTTGGCTGGATCCATGACGATGCCTTCGTCGGAGATGACATGCCCTAAGTAGTGAATCCTCGACTAATAAAAATATCATTTGGACAACTTCCCATACAATTTGTTCTCTCGCAGACATTGTAGTACCAAGAGCAAGGAGTCGTCATGCTCCTCCATCGTCTGAGAGTAGATCAAAATATCGTCAATGAATACCTGGATGAAATTGTCCAAGTACTCGCGGAACACCACATTCACCAAACTCATAAATACTCCTGGGGCGTTTGTCAGCCCAAATGGTAAAACCCTAAACTCGTAATGTCCAAATCTCATCTTAAAGGTGGTCTTAGGGACGTCATCCTCCCTGATCCGCAACTGGTGGTACCCTAATTGCAAATCGATCTTGGAGAACATCATCGCACCCTTCATTTGATCGAACAGATCATCAATTCTTGGTAAGAGATACTGATTCTTGATCATAGCCTTGTTTAGTTGACGGTAGTCAATTCATAGCCTCCACGATCCGTCCTTCTTCCGAATGGAAATAACAAGTGCACCCCACGGTGACACACTAGGACGTATAAGTCCCAGGTCCAACAACTCCTTCAGTTGCATTTTCATCTCTTGCAACTCCGGGGTCGACATCCGATACGGCATTCTTACTATCTGTTCGGTCCCCGATTTCAGTTCTATGGTAAACTCCAATTCCCTTTCTGGCGTCATCCCAGGTAACTCCTCTGGAAATACGTCCACAAACGCCTTCACCACTGGAAGGTGTTCTAGACATTCTTCTTCTCCCTTTTCATTTAGCGCAAGGATCACATAAATCTTTCACCCCTTGCGCATACTTTTCCGTAACTGTAAGGAAGAGACGAACCTTAGGGAGACTCCCTGGTTCTGTCCTACAATCACACATCTCTGTCCTTCGTCATCAACCAAGCTCAACCATTTCATCTTACAGTTGAGTATCGTCTCATGTGATTCCAACCAATCCATACCGATCAGGATGTCATAAGATCCTAAGATCGTGACGTACAAGTTGACCCTCGTGACAAACTCTCCTAGGTTAAGGGCACAACCCGTAACTTTTCCTCCAACCTTCTCTTTGGCTCCCGAAGCCATCTCTACGAAGATAAACTCATCCTGGTCGACTGCCTTTACCTTAATCCTTTTTAGCGTTGCACTAGAAATGAAACTCTCAGTAGCACCGGGATCTATCAAAACACTAAGGGTATGGTCAGCGATGGTACCTGTCGTCTCAAGCACAGTCGACTGGTGCTCTGCTTGGCGGTTATTCACCGCTGCATGAATCTGATAGGCCTTGCCCATATCTCCCACTGTAGTGGGTCCGGATGATCCGAAAACTCTGGTCCTCTCCACAGGACAATCGTTCTTGTAGTGTGGCTCCCCACACGTCCAACACCCCTTTTTTGCCCCAGTAGTCCTGGTACCTGAAATAGAAGATGACGGCCCACCGACCTGAAAACTTGGACTGTTCTGATGAACAAGCCTAAAACGTTGCGGTTGTGGGCGACGCTATTGCTGATGTTGTGGTCCCCGATAAGGTTTCTGCTGCTGAGGTGGCGGTCGCCGGGGTGTAGTGAAAGTGGATCCCCTCTGGAAGCCATGATATCCCGACGTATATCTCGTTGGTGTCTGATGCTGCGATGTTCCAGATGAACCCTGCCCTGCTGGTCTCGCTAGAGCCTTGGTCTGACCCCCACTGATAAGCTCCTCCTCTGCTATGAGGGCCTTTTGGACGACATTGTGCAAGGTTTGAGGCATCAAGATCCTAACCTTTTCACGTAGGCTTCCATTAAGGCCAAACACGAACCTGTTGACCTTGAGCTTCTCAGTGTTAAGGTGCGGAGCATACCAGAGTAGCTCCATAAAATGTGGCTCATACTCGAACACCGTACGACCTACCTGTCGTAATGCATTGAACTCATTGAGCTTACGCTCAATGAATTCCTCTGAAAGGTACCCCTCTCGGAACCATTCCTCGAATAGTTCCTATGACACGTCTTCAACGACCATGTTCAGCTGTGGTAGGAGCATCTTCCACCATAGAAGGGCACTCCCCTTCAGTTGAAATACCTCCATGTAGACCTTCATGTTGAAGGTATAATCGTGAAGTGCGAAGCACATCGCCATGTTCTCCAACCATGCCTCGGCGGCTGCACCGTCTGGGGCACCAAAGAACTCAGGATATTTGACCTTCTCGAGTTGCCGGTGAATGCTACCAGTAACGGCTGGTGCGCGCGGTGGAACCTCAGCCAGTGCCGGCGCCCTGGCCTCGTCTCTGTCCAATCAGTTGATCAGTGCCTCAGACATGCGTTGAAAAGACCTCATCATCTCGACAACATTGCCAACTTCTATCTACTCCTGTCCGAGAACCTTCTCGCATCCCTGGGGGTTAGACCCCTCAAGTACAGATGCTACTGGAGGTGTCGTGCCTCCTCCCCTAGCACCTCGTCGTCCGCCTCCACGACATCCTCTAACCATGATTACCTACACGCACACAATCAACTCGATTAGCAACAATATAATCAAATCATGTCATGTCAACGAAAGTCGTAGTGAATCCCAAGTCGCGGGTCGAACCCGCTCTGATACCATATGTAAAGAACCTCCTCGTTACGGCGAGAACCTCTTATAACAAGGGATTTTTTTTTTTTTTGTGTGTGTTTGTGTGCATGTGTACAAGGTTAATAAATACATTTGACCTGGCGTCACCATACGACGACGAACATGACGCATGCGTTGCGATGACAACTTAGATATCTAAGACGCACATGAACCTCTGTAAGCAAAGAACGACAACCGACCATTATTATGACAAGGCATTATCTCTGACTCAATTAGCATTAAGTATCGATCCGTTACTCCCTTTAATTTCCAATAGTTGACGAGTTTCCCAATCTACCCTTAAAATAATGTAAATTCAATTAATTGCGATTTCCCAATACTAAAGCATAATGAATGATTGTATAACATTAATAAATAACATACCATACTACTAAGATTGGGAACCAAACACTAAATGACTTCTATGTGTGCAAGGGTTTTGAGAGAAAGAATTAAGCAACAGGAAAAAGGTGGCGATTAGAAGTGATGGGGGTATTTTAATATTTCGGGCAGGGAGAAATATTTTAAGAGCTTACACTTGCAATACAATCAGACGCAGTCCACCACAGCCACCCAAACTCTGCCAGCTATACCTGGGTGTGCGGGCAGCTATGAATTGGTGTATGCACTTACCAAAGACAAGGTAACTGCCACAAATTTATTGTTGTCAGCAATTGGAAATGTAGGCGAATCTATGACATTGAAGCCCCGGTTAGTAATCAACTAAAGCAATCTCGAAAGGTAAAATAAGACGGTTTTAACTAAGGGCCCAACGCCAGGTATCCAGGGCAACTCACAGGCATAACCCAAGGCAACTCGCCGACGAATAAAAATCAAAATGCAGTCTACATAAGGGGAGATAAATCGCCATGCGCTGGGGGTAACCACTAGTCGATTTTAAAGGGCAAACGTTGTGCCACGCAACAGAAAAACGTAGGCAGCCATTACGGGCTATTGTGCCCAACCCAACATGACTCAATCAAGCGAACGCTACTCATAACACGGTCAATACGTGGGCAAGGACACACTAGCAGAACAACATGCCTTCCATCAGCACAAAGCGATAGAGGCAGTCACTGTACCTAATGTCAAGGTTCCTCAAAAACTCGCTCAAGAAGTCACTCAGACAACTCTGAAAAATGAAGTCTCAGATCCAATATTACAAAACGAAAATGTCAATACCAAATGCCAGAACGAATTTCAAATCCAATTTTTCCAAAAATGAAATGCCAAACACCTATTGCCAGAAGGAAATCTCTGAGCCAACTTTTCAAAAACGAAAATGCCCAGCATCTATTGCCAGAGAGAAATCTTAGATCCAAATTTTCAAAAACGAAAATGCCAAACCCCTGTTGCCAGAACGAAATCAATTCAGTTTTAAATCCATATAATAAACAACAACCCATGACATGCAAAATGAATTTTCCAGAACCAAAATTTCAGAACAAATTACCAAAACAAAAGTTTTCTTGAAACAATATCACTGTAACCATACAAAAAAAATGAAATGCCCAGATAACATTTACAGGAACAGATTTCAAATGAAATTTCAGAACAGGTTGCCAACTGCTGGGGCGTCAATTAATTCGCTGAGATAGAAGATCATAAACGCAGACATAGGTAAAAGCATAAAGCACAGTAGGAGAACACACAGTACCAAGGAAGGTTGTTGAAATGTCCACAAAGGTTTTATCAGCAAGGCATGAAGAAAAATTCAGCAAGGTAAAAATGCACGGTGTGAGAAAAGAAAAGGCTGCACCAACAACAAAATTTCAGGGTAAAAACACACAACTAGTCATATGACATCAACTGCCAAGGAAAACCACAGCGGTAGCCATTTTAATGATACAACGCAATAGATGAAGTATAATTTATTCCAGTTTTATCCCTTATCTAGTTACAACAGCTGAATTAACATGTTTACAACAATACAATCATAATCGCCGAAGTAAATAACTATGCATTCTACTCTACTAAATACATGAGCATACCGTTTCCTCATTGCCCGCCTCAATGATGTTTGCGCGCTCCGTGCCACTCCCAATCGCCGACCACCGAGAATACACCAGTACCTCCCAGCCAATCGCTAGGGGTACTCTGTTGCCCCCTTAGCCCCCCGAGGTGCAAAGGGGCCACACACTATCCAGATGGTATGTCTAGCTTCCCAGCTCGCCTCGCAAGGCTGAGCTACCACTCCTATCTGAGCTGGAAAACCTAACTCCCCACAAATAATGAGTCAAGTCACAAATCCGACAGTGTAACATTACGCTAACAACCGATCCCCTTCCTCCTCATCTTCCCTTTCTTTTATAGAGTTTTTAGAACCTCAAACTTTCCCTAAATCACATTTAAATTAAGTTTTAATAAAAAAATTCTAAATATTCTCCTTCGCACAAGTGTCGTCCATCCCCCTCTTTTCTCCAATAATTATTTTCTTTAAATTTNTTGTCCAAGTACTCGCGGAACACCACATTCACCAAACTCATAAATACTCCTGGGGCGTTTGTCAGCCCAAATGGTAAAACCCTAAACTCGTAATGTCCAAATCTCATCTTAAAGGTGGTCTTAGGGACGTCATCCTCCCTGATCCGCAACTGGTGGTACCCTAATTGCAAATCGATCTTGGAGAACATCATCGCACCCTTCATTTGATCGAACAGATCATCAATTCTTGGTAAGAGATACTGATTCTTGATCATAGCCTTGTTTAGTTGACGGTAGTCAATTCATAGCCTCCACGATCCGTCCTTCTTCCGAATGGAAATAACAAGTGCACCCCACGGTGACACACTAGGACGTATAAGTCCCAGGTCCAACAACTCCTTCAGTTGCATTTTCATCTCTTGCAACTCCGGGGTCGACATCCGATACGGCATTCTTACTATCTGTTCGGTCCCCGATTTCAGTTCTATGGTAAACTCCAATTCCCTTTCTGGCGTCATCCCAGGTAACTCCTCTGGAAATACGTCCACAAACGCCTTCACCACTGGAAGGTGTTCTAGACATTCTTCTTCTCCCTTTTCATTTAGCGCAAGGATCACATAAATCTTTCACCCCTTGCGCATACTTTTCCGTAACTGTAAGGAAGAGACGAACCTTAGGGAGACTCCCTGGTTCTGTCCTACAATCACACATCTCTGTCCTTCGTCATCAACCAAGCTCAACCATTTCATCTTACAGTTGAGTATCGTCTCATGTGATTCCAACCAATCCATACCGATCAGGATGTCATAAGATCCTAAGATCGTGACGTACAAGTTGACCCTCGTGACAAACTCTCCTAGGTTAAGGGCACAACCCGTAACTTTTCCTCCAACCTTCTCTTTGGCTCCCGAAGCCATCTCTACGAAGATAAACTCATCCTGGTCGACTGCCTTTACCTTAATCCTTTTTAGCGTTGCACTAGAAATGAAACTCTCAGTAGCACCGGGATCTATCAAAACACTAAGGGTATGGTCAGCGATGGTACCTGTCGTCTCAAGCACAGTCGACTGGTGCTCTGCTTGGCGGTTATTCACCGCTGCATGAATCTGATAGGCCTTGCCCATATCTCCCACTGTAGTGGGTCCGGATGATCCGAAAACTCTGGTCCTCTCCACAGGACAATCGTTCTTGTAGTGTGGCTCCCCACACGTCCAACACCCCTTTTTTGCCCCAGTAGTCCTGGTACCTGAAATAGAAGATGACGGCCCACCGACCTGAAAACTTGGACTGTTCTGATGAACAAGCCTAAAACGTTGCGGTTGTGGGCGACGCTATTGCTGATGTTGTGGTCCCCGATAAGGTTTCTGCTGCTGAGGTGGCGGTCGCCGGGGTGTAGTGAAAGTGGATCCCCTCTGGAAGCCATGATATCCCGACGTATATCTCGTTGGTGTCTGATGCTGCGATGTTCCAGATGAACCCTGCCCTGCTGGTCTCGCTAGAGCCTTGGTCTGACCCCCACTGATAAGCTCCTCCTCTGCTATGAGGGCCTTTTGGACGACATTGTGCAAGGTTTGAGGCATCAAGATCCTAACCTTTTCACGTAGGCTTCCATTAAGGCCAAACACGAACCTGTTGACCTTGAGCTTCTCAGTGTTAAGGTGCGGAGCATACCAGAGTAGCTCCATAAAATGTGGCTCATACTCGAACACCGTACGACCTACCTGTCGTAATGCATTGAACTCATTGAGCTTACGCTCAATGAATTCCTCTGAAAGGTACCCCTCTCGGAACCATTCCTCGAATAGTTCCTATGACACGTCTTCAACGACCATGTTCAGCTGTGGTAGGAGCATCTTCCACCATAGAAGGGCACTCCCCTTCAGTTGAAATACCTCCATGTAGACCTTCATGTTGAAGGTATAATCGTGAAGTGCGAAGCACATCGCCATGTTCTCCAACCATGCCTCGGCGGCTGCACCGTCTGGGGCACCAAAGAACTCAGGATATTTGACCTTCTCGAGTTGCCGGTGAATGCTACCAGTAACGGCTGGTGCGCGCGGTGGAACCTCAGCCAGTGCCGGCGCCCTGGCCTCGTCTCTGTCCAATCAGTTGATCAGTGCCTCAGACATGCGTTGAAAAGACCTCATCATCTCGACAACATTGCCAACTTCTATCTACTCCTGTCCGAGAACCTTCTCGCATCCCTGGGGGTTAGACCCCTCAAGTACAGATGCTACTGGAGGTGTCGTGCCTCCTCCCCTAGCACCTCGTCGTCCGCCTCCACGACATCCTCTAACCATGATTACCTACACGCACACAATCAACTCGATTAGCAACAATATAATCAAATCATGTCATGTCAACGAAAGTCGTAGTGAATCCCAAGTCGCGGGTCGAACCCGCTCTGATACCATATGTAAAGAACCTCCTCGTTACGGCGAGAACCTCTTATAACAAGGGATTTTTTTTTTTTTTGTGTGTGTTTGTGTGCATGTGTACAAGGTTAATAAATACATTTGACCTGGCGTCACCATACGACGACGAACATGACGCATGCGTTGCGATGACAACTTAGATATCTAAGACGCACATGAACCTCTGTAAGCAAAGAACGACAACCGACCATTATTATGACAAGGCATTATCTCTGACTCAATTAGCATTAAGTATCGATCCGTTACTCCCTTTAATTTCCAATAGTTGACGAGTTTCCCAATCTACCCTTAAAATAATGTAAATTCAATTAATTGCGATTTCCCAATACTAAAGCATAATGAATGATTGTATAACATTAATAAATAACATACCATACTACTAAGATTGGGAACCAAACACTAAATGACTTCTATGTGTGCAAGGGTTTCGAGAGCAAGAATTAAGCAACAGGAAAAAGGTGGCGATTAGAAGTGATGGGGGTATTTTAATATTTCGGGTAGGGAGAAATATTTTAAGAGCTTACACTTGCAAAACAATCAGACGCAGTCCACCACAGCCACCCAAACTCTGCCAGCTATCCCTGGGTGTGTGGGCAGCTATGAATTGGTGTATGCACTTACCAAAGACAAGGTAACTTCCACAAATTTATTGTTGTCAGCAATTGGAAATGTAGGCGAATCTATGACATTGAAGCCCCGGTTAGTAATCAACTAAAGCAATATCGAAAGGTAAAATAAGACGGTTTTAACTAAGGCCCCAACGCCAGGTATCCAGGGCAACTCACAGGCATAACCCAAGGCAACTCGCCGATGAATAAAAATCAAAATGCAGTCTACATAAGGGGAGATAAATCGCCATGCGCTGGGGGTAACCACTAGTCGATTTTAAAGGGAAAACGTTGTGCCACGCAACAGAAAAACGTAGGCAGCCATTACGGGCTATTGTGCCCAACCCAACACGACTCAATCAAGCGAACGCTACTCATAACACGGTCAATACGTGGGCAAGGACACACTAGCAGAACAACATGCCTTCCATCAGCAAAAAGCGATAGAGGCAATCACTGTACCTAATGTCAAGGTTCCTCAAAAACTCGCTCAAGAAGTCACTCAGACAACTCTGAAAAACGAAGTCTCAGATCCAATATTACAAAACAAAAATGTCAATACCAAATGCCAAAACGAATTTCAAATCCAATTTTTCCAAAAATGAAATGCCAAACACCTATTTCCAGAAGGAAATCTCTCAGCCAACTTTTCAAAAACGAAAATGCCCAACATCTATTGCCAGAGCGAAATCTTAGATCCAAATTTTCAAAAACGAAAAATGCCAAACCCCTGTTGCCAGAACGAAATCAATTCAGTTTTAAATCCATATAATAAACAACAACCCACGACATGCAAAATGAATTTTCCAGAACCAAAATTTCAGAACAAATTACCAAAACAAAAGTTTTCTTGAAACAATATCATTGTAACCATACAAAAAAAATGAAATGCCCAGATAACATTTACAGGAACAGATTTCAAATGAAATTTCAGAACAGGTTGCCAACTGTTGGGGCGTCAATTAATTCGCTGAGATAGAAGATCATAAACGCAGACATAGGTAAAAGCATAAAGCACAGTAGGAGAACACACAGTACCAAGGAAGGTCGTTGAAATGTCCACAAAGGTTTTATCAGCAAGGCATGAAGAAAAATTCAGCAAGGTAAAAATGCACGGTGTGAGAAAATAAAAGGCTGCACCAACAACAAAATTTCAGGGTAAAAACACACAACTAGTCATATGACATCAACTGCCAAGCAAAACCACAGCGGTAGCCATTTTAATGATACAACACAATAGATGAAGTATAATTTATTCCAGTTTTATCCCTTATCTAGTTACAACAACTGAATTAACATGTTTACAACAATACAATCATAATCGCCGAAGTAAATAACTATGCATTCTACTCTACTAAATACATGAGCATACCGTTTCCTCATTGCCCGCCTCAATGATGTTTGCGCGCTCCGTGCCACTCCCAATCGCCGACCACCGAGAATACACCAGTACCTCCCAGCCAATCGCTAGGGGTACTCTGTTGCCCCCTTAGCCCCCCGAGGTGCAAAGGGGCCACACACTATCCAGATGGTATGTCTAGCTTCCCAGCTCGCCTCGCAAGGCTGAGCTACCACTCCTATCTGAGCTGGAAAACCTAACTCCCCACAAATAATGAGTCAAGTCACAAATCCGACAGTGTAACATTACGCTAACAACCGATCCCCTTCCTCCTCATCTTCCCTTTCTTTTATAGAGTTTTTAGAACCTCAAACTTTCCCTAAATCACATTTAAATTAAGTTTTAATAAAAAAATTCTAAATATTCTCCTTCGCACAAGTGTCGTCCATCCCCCTCTTTTCTCCAATAATTATTTTCTTTAAATTT
>JZKD02S2039835.1:28338-45818 GCA_000966675.3 Picea glauca | reverse complement strand
TTCTAGGTATGATGTTATATTGTTAATTTCAAATATGATGTTACTTGGAAATATGATGTTATTGCATTATTATTGGAACCTATGATCATAGATGACATCGAATTGAGAGCTCCTCGTGTTTATTGAATTGTCTTGTAAGGTCACTGAAATTTTGGGGTTGTAGCATATAAGAGGTATTGTAATTATAGAATCATGGTCCGGATAGGTGATATAAATGGAAGGTGTTTAATATTTCATGGCAATGTTATTGTAACTTCTACTATTATTAATAAACATTTACAGTTTAATAATCTTGATTAAGTACAATAGGATTTCTGAGTCTGTAATGAGGGTGTTGGTTCTTGTAGACAAAGTTGTGCTTGGTTGACAAACCCTCCTGGCGTTGGAACTGTTGTCGGGTGGGATGTAGACACCCCCCTGGTAGCCTTATGAGACATGTCTGTGGGTGTGATTTTTCTATGTAAGGAATCCAGTGCCGTATCAAGAGTCTCGGGCCCTTTAAAGGCAGGGTTTCCACTCTTGCGACACACCTGACAGAGATTACTAGTTTCTGCCTGAGCAGTCGGCCAGGAGCCTGTCTAATCTTCTTTCGAGAAGACATAAGACTAAAATCCCTACTTTTCTGTGCAGAAATAGTAAACTCTACTGTTGGATTCTTCCATCTGTGATCGTACTGTACTTAACACCTGGTGTCGTTTTCTGCTTACAGCTGCTAGTTGTACGCCTTATGTCTAGGGGCGTTTATTGCTTGTTGTCACTGTGATATGTCAGGGTCGTCTTGTTGTATTCCTCTTGCTTGCGTCTTGATCTAGGTCGGGTTACTAGTTTATGCCTGAGCAGTCGGCCAGGAGCCTGTCTAATCTTCTTTCGAGAAGACATAAGACTAAACGCCTTGCTTTCCTGTGCAGAAATAGTAACCCTAACACCCCAGATTCTTCCCTCTGTGTTTTTACTGTGCACCCCCAGTATGTCTTAATGTTTGTGTTGTGCGCCTTATGCCTATGGTCGTATATTGTTGCAATTACTCGTTGTGTGCCTTCAGTCTTCTTGAGCTGAACATCGTGGTTGCGTCTTGTTGGTTTTCGAGTGGCGACGTAGAGTCAAGTGTGTTTGTTACTTCTAAGTTTTCATATGATTCATGGTGGTGTAAGGGTTGAGTATCCTAGTAGCAACAACATATCATTTAATTGTATGAAACTTTCTTGTCTTTTCAATCCTTTAACATCAAGGTAGTGACTCTATCACTTTATCTATGCTTTATTATTGATCAAAAGACTCGATAGGAGTGAAGGTTATGGTCCTAATTTCCTAAGAAGTAAGTTAGGACAGACTATTCAAGTTGGCCATCTAATTCATGATAATTTTCTTATTTTGATATTTCAAACTATACTTTTGTAATTTCACAAACAGTGCATAGTACCTTACAAGTTAGCACATTCCCAAATTAATAATTAAACTAGAGTTGATGAGTTCAACAATCTTATTGTAATTCTTTATCCCATCACTTCTAAAACATGTTTCAAGCACAAAATCACAAGAATTTGAGCACCAAATAAACTAAATAAATAACCACTTAATCATTTCAATTCTTCAAAGATCTATTAAGATCATAACTTAATAATGAAGTTATGATACATCCTTTAAATCCTTTTGTCCGGCACAGAGAATCCTTCGGGCCAGGAAGAGACAGTAGGGTAGGCATTGTTAGACGAACCCTCCCATCTGCCCCTCCTTCATCGAGGAACTGCACTGGAAGTAATGAACGGAAATAATGTTTCAAAGGCGAATATGAAAATAAGATGGACAAATATGACAAGGAAGATGCCTCTCCCGACCTGGGCCTCACCCTGAAGCTTCCTCACGATATAGCGAGCGTTGCCTTCGATACATTGTTTAATAGGCGGATAAAAAAGAAAAAAATGTCATCAACTAAATACAATGTCTCAAAACTACTAGTAAATTTTAAATAAATGCTTAATAAATTTTAATTCACTTTTAATTCAAATTCAAAAAAATATTGTACTAACTTTTTTTTTTTTTTTTTATGTTGTAGATTTAAAATTCAATACACTATCTATAAACTCACATATTCATACTTAATATACTTTATATATAAAAGACAACCCTTACATACACAAATCTAAGTTTATTATTAAATTATATATACATGTACAAATAATATAAAAATATGTCATTAAAAATCTTTCATTAATCATTAAAGATCCAACTTTTTGCATAAAAAATATCATAGAAAGTGAAAGACAAATCCAAACCTTGTTATATTACATACACATTCATAACATTAAAAAATACTATATGAAGTGAAAGAAAAATCAAAGAAAAATCAAAACCTTATTAATTACATACACATTCATAACATTTAAAAGAAAAATCAAAGAAAAATCAAAACCTTATTAATTACATACACATTCATAACATTTAAGTTTTAGCTAGTTGTTATGTATATTTTTAATAGTCTAGAAAATAAGAGTTACAATTTAATAGTCTAGAAGTAGTAGCCCTGCGGCCGATCCTTCGTATTTGAGTTTGCAAATATCGAGCATAAATGATAGGGAGAGCGTCTGCCAGGTTCCGCTGAAAAAGGAGTAGAGCAGAAAACGCATCCGGGTGTTGGGCATGCACAGAATGAGGCACGGTTGCCGGCCGCCCGATCCGGCCCACAGGCGACCAAAATGCTTGCACGACAACACATCGTTCCAACACTTACAGACGCTCGTTAAAGAATTTGAAATATATCATACTGTCCAAAAAATAATAAAAAGATATTCACTTACATATTTATACAAGTATTAAAGACTTTGAAATATATCAAATTGTAAAACAAGTAACAATAAAAAAAAATACATTGACTTACGTATTTATTGACTTACGTATTTATAGAAGTTAACCTTATACAAAATACATTTATTTACATATTTATATATTTTAAAAAATAAACCTTATATACATGAGTATTTATGTATCCAAATTTGACAAACACTTCATTAATATTAGATTTATACTAAAAAAAATTTCCATCTCAACAAGCTCCATAATGATTTCCTTAAACCTTTTATGTGCACAAGAAAAATATGACAACTAATATTTACCCATAATTACTATGTCTCTTGCACGGGTAAGTGCTTAATACCTCATTGTACTATTAAGATACCTTTTAAAGGATCTTTCATTTCATATAAATTTTGGATTATTTTTTAAGTTATTGAAATGTTCACTCATTTAATATTAATTTTAGTAATTATTTTTAATTTTATAAATGTTTTAGAGAAAGTCTTCTATAAATAAACAAACACTATCACTAACCCTATCATAGTTAAAGATAAATCATAGAGTATATCACTATGTTTTTCCTCTTAGATTTAATTCAGACAAACATGTGTTGCAAAGAAAATAAGAAAGAATAACTCACCTTTAACTTTTCCAATCATATCCTTGGATGAGCTCCCTTGAGATCAAAATCCTAGATTAAAGCTTCTTCACCTACTAACATGCATATCAAATAGCGAGCAAACATTTCTCAAATCCTCTGGCATACATAAACAGAAGCATGAAAGTAGATCTCATCCGCTACCAAAATCCAATCAAATATATGGATACAAAGAGTTTGGAGGGGGGAAAGAACATAGCTCTATATTAAAGAAATTATATTACAAGTGAAATGATTACCTTGAGCCATGCTTGTTGTACTCCTCACTCCGCATCCTCAAACTCCTTCTTAACCACACTCACTTTGTTGCAAGAAATAAGACTATTCATTGTAATGTGGCAAAGGGACAAGATATTATCTCACCTGGGATTATAACTTCACTTATGTTGATGCCTACCACTCAACACTAAGCAACAAGATGATGACCAAAGGCTATTACTCAGTTTCACCTAGCACAATGGTGTTCTATCTTATCTTATGATATTTGTTTGTCTCTTGTCTTATTATATGTACCAACTTATCCCCTAGATTTGGCCTCTTCTTACAAGAATTTAGAGGATCTTGGAGATAGATGCATGGCATGTGAACTAGGAAAAAATAGGGCATTCTCAATAATGGATCATGTCCAACCCATATATAATTGATCTCCTAAAAACTCTCCATTTCTAGAAGATATAAGGGGTTCCCATGGGTTTTATATGGGAAACCCATGATCGACCACAACTAATCTTGAGGAAGTTGCATCTAAATGCTCTTCTTCTAGGGAAAAATATGGGCAAACTTATTTTTAATGTTTCATGCACAAGTTCATTTATACAAGTAGGAATTCAACTTAATGACATCATTGTCTTCTCTTCAAGACATAGATTGGAAAATACAAGTGTAACATATGCCCCCTAATGTGTGAGGTCGAAAGAGGAACTGGTAGTTGAAATACATTACCAAAATATATTGCAAACATTGGTTTAAGGAAGGAGATTTCATATCAAGGAACCAAGAAGTACCTACAAATAGACATCAACCAATCCTATATATAGATCACCCCCAAGTTAGGCATACCCATGCTCAGATGTATGAAAATGAATGGTTGCCAACACAATACACTGCATATTCAGGAAATGATATGCAAGGCCATGGACTTGAAAAAGTACACGACGGATCCATGTCATAGTAGATAATAGCCACAAGAAAATACAATTTGGATCTATCTCATACTATATATCAAGAAGACATCTAGAACAAATGAAAGTGCCATTGTAGTCTTCAAAGTAATCATACAACAATGATATAATCCTGAGTAACTTGGGAAGGGTGGCATAGATGGAGAATTACCCTAACCCAAAGTCTTCAATCCAAACCCATCAATTGTATGAATCTACATCATGTAAATAAATGAGTTGATGTTGATCATAGTAGAAACCATGTGAGTACCAGTCATTGATGAATAATGTTAACAGATGCGAGGGGACTGACCAATAATGAAATGGATCCCAAGGTACTAGTGAAATATAACAATTTTTAATATAGGATATAATGTCAAACACTCATAAAATCGATCAATAAGGGGTCAATTATGTAAACCCGCAATCAATTGCAAGGAATTCTACCACTAATGTCTACAAGTTCCAAGGTATTATCTAGTTTCTAGATCAACTTCCCAAATAATGAGCATAAGTTGATAGGAATATATCCATCAAAGGAGGGCCTTAATTTTTCCCCATTAGTCTACATGAAACACTATCTAAGAGATATTTTCTGAAATAATAAAATTAACAAGTGAAACTGACACGGGGATGACTGACATGAAAGGTCAACAAGACTATAGAATGGTTGACACGGGCTTCAAATTTTGTCGACACAATGATGACCTGGGAATTACTGACTCCAAAGGACCAATGACATGTTGGAAGACTGGTTGTCATTGATGTCAACCATGGAAAAATGTATGCAGAAGAACGCGTAGGAGGAAAGAAAAGATTAGGAGAAATAGCATTACAAAGATCACACATAAGCCAAATGGGTCGAGGAATATTGACCGTTGATGTAGTTTCGGGACAATCTAGGACCATCATATTGAGGTGGAACTAGAGGATGGGAGAGATTAAGTCATAAATGTTAGATCAAGAGCGATAATCCTCAACCGTAGATCAAATCCAATCAGACCTTTGAACTTTTCCACTTTGATGATCGTTGGATCAAAATAAGAGCACAAACAAATGAAAAAGCATGAAGAATATTGTTGATCATTGGACCAAAATAAGACCAAGTTCAAATGGAAAAGAGGTAGGCTTGTTTGGATTTTCCTTTTTCCTGAATATATAGATATATATATGTATACCAAAGTCACACCATCTGGGTTTGGGAACAAACAATCCAGAGAGTAAGAGAGGGAAATTCTTCGCCTAATCTCTTAAACACATAACACGTTTTCCATGGGTTTTCTTCCAGATATAGTCACCTTATCCTTGTCCTTATCGACAAAAAAATACATAAGATTCACCTCACTCCCAAATTTTAGAATTTCCATCGAGGACCAATATTCTTCATAGATATTGAAGTAAAACATAGAGTCATGTATTATTAAATCGACAAATTGAAAGTTTATAGGGCATGTTTTAAGTACGTGAAAATACTCTGGATTCAATTGCAATATGCACGTAGATGGTTGGATTTGTTTAAGTTTTCCGCCCTTAAGGAAGAAAAGAGGAATGAAAGAAGAGTGTTTTTCATCATTTTTGGGTGTTATGTGCCAGACACCGATATTATGAAACTCGACGGGTCTTGACAAACTCACCGATTTGAGCGAATTTAGGCAAGGTTCACTGTGCATTTACTTCCCCGATTAAATTCAACATGATTTTTATCTTAGCCAAGAAGACTCATTGAGTACTCCAAGTACTCGATGCATCATGTAACTATGGTGTATTCCAAAGTCCCCATAATCATTGGTGTGTTTATGGAAGCAGATGCAATTCAGGAGTGGGAGCAACATCCATGGCCAATTTTAGGAAACGATAAATCGAGAAATACAAGAATATTTTGAATTTTCAGAAATACACACACACATATATATATAATTTATACTTGCAAAATAATAGACTAAAAAATTAAAATTTAATTGATTATACTTTAATACTAATTCATCAAATATTTGAAGAATTTTCATAAATACACACATATATAATTTATACTTGAAAAATAATAGACTAAAAACTTAAAATTTAATTGATTATACTTTGATACTAATTCATCAAATATTTGAATTTGAAATTTCAAAATCATACATACATGACACATGCATATATTTAGGGTAGTTGGTGCCCCACCAGTTTCAAGGTACTTTTGTAGTTCTTAACTTTTGTTAGTCGAGAAAGGCCTATGTCTGGGTGTTATGCATAATTGATAAACTTTATTTTTGGCATATTTATTGTGAATCATCGGAAACATCAATAGCTTAGTTGATTTTCAGATGCTGGAAAATGTTATTTCTTGCATGGAAGAATGGTAAACATGTTATTATACTTGATGTAGATCTTTTGTGGTTCCATCAATGCCTTAATTTTTTTTCTTTTTTGGAAAGTAACATTTTGGTTGAAGGGCTAAATTTGTGTCCATATATTATAATGTATATCTTTTGTGGTTTCTGTGGTGCCATCAATGCCTTAAGTTTTTGCTTTTTTGGAAAGTAACATGTTGGTTGAAGGGCCAAATTTGTGTCCATATATTAATGGTATTTTTTCGTGTTAAATTTGACAACATCGACAGTCATTCTCCAATGAGAGGCCATATGGGCCACCCTGAGGCTAGCCAGAGAGATTTGGAGAATCAATCAGTGTTGTGAGGTATTGACAAAATCTAGGGGGAATGCACAACCTCTGTGACTCAAACCAAAAGTCAGGATGAACGAGATGCTGTATGATCTTATGAGTCAAGCCAAGGCAAGGTAGAATCCTTGTAAGTCTAAGAAAAAATTCAATATGTAAGTCTAATGCTAAAGTCAGGGGGAACGTACAACCTATTTGAGCATAGACAGTCTCATTAAAATGAAACTGATCGTAATTCTCATTAAAGGAACTTTATCGAAACCAATGGTTCAATAAGGTAAGTTGAGATGACAGTGGAAGAGCCAACACTTTACAAAAATATACATGCAGGCTACATTATTTAGATACGGGTCCTCTCCGTTGCCTTCCCGCAGGACTTGATTGAACCCCATTTATTCTTTGAGCCAATTAAGATTCTTGGTTGAGTGATTTGATCTCCACCTTCTCCCAACCACAACTCGACAGCCATGAATCATCTCCATGTCTCAATTAGGTGCTCATTAGCACAATTAGATGGGTTCAATGATCCAGTGCCGAACTAGATCACATGTTCTCACTATGAGATCTCTTCCGGTGGGGCAACAAAACATAATTAGTCTTGGGGAAGGTGGGGAAACTCTCCATGTTGGTCGTTCCACATTTATATCTTGAATAACGCTCTTAAGTGTTTTTGAGCTTTTCATATCTCAGATTTGTGTTTCCTTTCCCTATTCACAAGTCGATAGGGTTTTGGCCTCAAGGCCAAAACCCTATATCAAGCATGACAGTCCAATTCAAATGATCTTCCCTTTATCCTTAGTATCAAAATAGTAATTGAGAGTTCTTTCTCTTCCTCTATTCTTGTTAATAAACCCTGGATACAAAAACCCAAGAGGAGGGCCCCAATAGACCCTGACTTGGTTCGACGATAATCCCCTCCTAATTGCATCGAAAGAGCTTACTTCGGTGATTTTCCCCTCATATTCTTATCGAATCAACTTCAAAACAAATTACTTTGGTAATATTTCCCTACTATTCTTAATGAAAGAGACTAATAAGTATGAAAAAAACTAATAACTCCCATAGGTTATGTGAATATATTTATATAAAATTATGTATATTTACTCGAGATTCGATATTTCAGCAGCTTTTGACCAATCAAACTACCGGATCAATGCCGGGTGGAGTGGGAAACTAATGAATGAATCGGGCGGGAACACTTGAAACTGGTTATCAAATCCTCACGGGTGGGATATGCAGGCAACTAGATTCTTCTCGACTGTGATGGGCAGTGGACCCAGTCTCGATCCCTTATCTACATCTATTGGCTCCAAGTGGAGTGAGCACATCGTTTTTTTTCTTTGGTAGGCACTAAGTTGTGATACTAATAACTCATTCATTCCATGCAATCATTTCTTAGGTCGGAGCCAATCAATGCTTTTACAAGCAAATCATTTCTTTATTTGTGCTCATCCGTTCATAGCCAATAAACTGGGCCCAACCCATCTATACTCAACTAAACTAGTTTGTAGACCATAATCAACTGAACTAGCTTGCAAAAATGAGGGCAACTAATGAAGGTGGTCGGTGGGACATGCAAAATTAGATGTGTAAAGGTGAAAGTGTTCCCGGGTTAACTCATTCAAGATGCCTACTAGCTATGTCCACTATCCTTTTATAGTTTTAGTGTGCTCACAAACATAAAAGCCAGTCTTTCTTTATTATTGCAGTCCCACCCAACCACTTCGTCCTCTGAGTCGAGGCACATAATTCTTTCTTATTTTCGGTCCCCTAGCCCCATGTCAACTAGTATCTATTTATTCGATTCAATTGGGTCATTTCCTCGCAAAGCACTTTGTATATATAAGGTGGGTTGTGGGATATAGGTTCACATTCTCCAAAGATTCTATCAATTGCTAATACTAATAGAAACTAATAGAAGTAGTTCCAGGCCTGAAGACGAAGCTCTTGAAGAAGCATCAAATCTCGTCTACTCGCCTAGACCTATCATTTACTTTACTCCACTTGAACCATGACCCGAGATAAGATAGAGGCAGATGTTTATGTGCGAGGAGTTACTAACACCTTTTTTTTGTAAAGGTATGATGGGAGACCGGGCCTATAAGTTCTTTATCCCATATGAATTGGAGACGAGCGAATCCTATCTAAAGTCATGCTCACCAATATAAGTTAGGGGTGGGTGGAAGCGAAGGAAGCGAAGGAGGTGCATACCTTCTACCTTAATACTAGAAGACAAACCTAGATTATAAATGGGTTGGTTATGGGTTATGCATTTGCAAAACGTAGTCTTTATCCATTCATCAATTAGAGAGGCAAGAAGTACCACGTGCATTTGTACATATTAACAAGTACCACGTGCGTTTATCCACATTGTATCAAGAAGTGCCACATGTGCCTGTTTATGACCCACTAATGTGATGGATGCATTGCTCATCAATGTCAGTGGTGAGATTATGGTCAAGAAGGCAGTAGAGATAGCGACAACACAGGTAGTGTGGACGAAACCCTAGAGCACGCTCAGGATGAAATTTTTTTTCATTGTACTCTTATCTTGCGCCAACCTCACAGATATGAATCAAGATATAGCCATACATATAGAAATGATTACAAATAGATTTCAGTGTGCTATGTTTGTGAAGAGTGTTCTTGTAGGCATGTTGAAGTAGGGATTCCTTGGATGTCTAATCACAAGAGAGCGTAGAGTTTTAGCATTGAACACAAGAGAGTGCACCGCGTCATCAATGTCAACCAAGATTGTTTTTGGGAAAAACCCTTTCACCTCCTTTCATCATCAAAATGGTTTGATCGCTGTTTTTTTTTTAACTTAAGAGGAGTTAGGTAACTATAAATGGAAAATAACATCTATGAAATATATGGACTTTAAAAAAGGCAACGAAATAAGATGAGTAATAACAGTGCAACCCATTATAATTTAAGAAAAAAAATTAGTTTCCAATATATATACCATAAATTATGTTCGACGTTCCCTTCCCCTGCTTCGAGGTATGCTAGTATAAATAAAGAAATCAAAATTCAATTACAAAATCTATGGAACATATTGGACTTTGAGAGAGCACACATTTGTCCATGATTAATGTGCCCTCTTTTACATCCAGTGGTCTAAGATGTTTTGATAATCAAACATTGTATAACAAAAAATACATTGAATCATTATAGTGAAATTGGCATGATACATTTTTCCATGACTCATGTGTATTTATAACTCTTTCCGAAGTGTATCCCATGTGACTTTTTCCGAAGTGTATCACATTGTTATTATTATAAGTAGAATTACAATTTACATTATATGGTTTTCTTCAAAGTAGCACCAAAATTTATATTATATTATTTTTAAGTGAAATCACAATTTGATGTGATATTGTTTTTCTATTAGGTATATTTTATATATTTGATTCAATGTTTTTATATTGATTGATGTGAGAGATGGAATTTGACTACTAAATATATTTTAATTATCAAACATTGTATTAAAAATATTTTATGAAGAGATGAGAACCGTCAAAATTAGGGTACTTCTCTGCCAAATTCCAAAACTGACTGATGCTTTCGCTTTCACAGTTAAATCAAAACACACACATAGAATTAAGGTTCATCAACCACTGCATTTTTGTAKATTTAAACTCTCAGGAATTGTGGCATTGATTGAAGGTTTGTTCTGCACAATTCTTCTTGCTAACAATCGTATTTTAATTTCATGAAGTCGTCCATAATTATGAAGGGTAAGCATATAAGGATAAGAATTGACCAGGTACGAATCTAACGACGATTCAATTTTTCTTTTCGCGAGGCTTTATGGAGGGTTTAAGAATACTCAGGATTTAAATCAGTAATTAGGTGTTCCACATTGACTAACTACTCTGTTATTTGAAGCACACTCCATTATTATAAATATTTAACTTCTCTTTTATTTTATTTTAATTTTCGGTTAATTTTTTCCACACTTCCAATATTATTTTATGTTTTATGAATGGATAAAAACATTGACTGAAAAAATGCAGAGTGATTGAGGAATGCAGGTTGATTGTTGAAGAATCAGATAACGAATTAGATAGACAATTGAAAATTTGGACATCAATGAGTGTCGTCGGCCTTGAAGAGTACTGGACATCCAACTAGACCGGCCGACCACTTAGAAAATCATTGCGCACATGAAATTTATTTTATTTTATTTTATTATTCAACTAATATAAATAAATTAAGTTTTGGCTTAAGATAGATAGTTTATCTTAGCCATACAATTCATTTAGTTGAGATCCAACTAATCTCAAATTTAAACAAAGAGGTGGAAAGAATATCTCAACTCTCTAAGAAACCCAAACCAAATCTACTAAAGTAAGCATTAATTTTAACACTCTCCCTTAATGCTTACATCATGAAGAAAAATACTGAAAACAAATAAACATATTTTAGAACTGTGATATATGTCTTCTGAAATCTAATAGACTATGCTCTTTCTCAACCATTCATTCGAGCTACCACTTGATTCATTGAAGATTCAATTGCTTTTGACTACAAGTTCCGTATTTGTAATGACTAACAAGTCTTGACATACTTCCATTTGTCAAAGTACATAGCTCGTTGTATTTTCCAGAAAAGAAGTCTTGATATGTAAGGTACCAGATCTATTATAATAGTCGAAACACAAATATTGCAGAGAATAACAATGAAAAAACACAATAGATGAAACCACAACATCAAAATAATACCTTTATTGACAGTGAACAATGTTCACTTGCCTCTTCGAGGGGGAAACCTCCAATAGAGTAGCACTCTATTACAATAATTCTCAAAACAAAACTTCTCATACCCTCTACTCCTACTTATACTAAATTTATCTATCCGAAAGAACAATCTAGAGGAAGATCCTTCTAGAAGCACAAGCTTCTATTAGGTCTTCTTACATTTGACTTATTCTTCCTTATTATTAGGCCTTATTAATATCAACCTTTGTTACATGAAAATATATTATTCTACCTACATGAGGGGTTAGGGAGGTTAGGTCCATAACATGCCCTCCTCCTTGAAGAACAACCGTGTCCGCAAGGCTTAAGATGAAGAAATTGTTGTAGAATGGTGGTTGGCTCCCACATGGTGTCTTCTGGAGCTGTATCTTTCCACTGGACTAACAATTCATTGATGGAGCACTGATGAAGACGAAGACGACGCTCTCGTTGGTCCAAGACTATTTGTGGCTGCAACCAGATGGAAATTTCTTCATCCAACTCAAGGAGATTGGTTTGGCACTTAGTTCCAATCACCTTCTTTAAGCTGGAGACATGAAAAACAGGATGGATCTTTGACTGACTGGGTAGAGCTAACTAGTAGGCCACCGATCCCACTCGCTTGATCATGATATAATGAAAATAAAATTTGGGAGTAAGTTTATTATCGTGTTCAACTTTGAGTGAAGTCTGCTTATAAGGTTGTAGTCGAGGAAACACCTGGTCCCCTTCAACAAATTGGCGTTCAAAACGACCTTGATCTGCTTGTTGCTTCATGCAATTTTGAGCCATGACCAAATTTGATTCAGATTTTATGAGCAGAATGAAATGAATACAGATTATTAAAATATGTTTAACACAAAATAACAGAGATACAGTAAAACTGGTTTTCTATTCAATAATGAAATACGTTGAAACTAGAAAATGCAGCGAAAAACAAGCTTGTTGGAATGGTGGCGACTTATCTCCGAGAAGAGATGTGACGATTGCACTCATTCGCAAAAAGATGATTACAATGAGGCTCTAAAGGCCTTTTTTACAATAAACAAGAATATCAAAAACCCTAGACATCCAAAAACCTAACCATAGGATATGAAGCGCCAAAAGTCACGTGGCCCATGTTTGAGTAAGTTAGTACATCAACTTCTCGAGGTCGTAACTTTTGCATACAATCTCCGTTTTAGGCGCATGATAGCCCGTTCAAAAGGTCTATTTGAGGACTACACATTTTTTTGCAAACTATCAAAGGTTATTTTCAATTGTGGCGAGCCCTAAAATTGTTGTTTAGGGCCTCAAAACAATCCCACAAGTCAGGGACTGGAAAACTAGGAAAAACAAAACTGCCAAACTATAAAAATGCCAAAATGAACCAGTTGGAATAGGTGGGAGGCCACCGAAATCCATCTGGATCAATCCTCCACCCTTAGGAAGCAATGGTCTCCATTACGTTGAGTTCCCGCATCAGATGAGGAAATTTCTGTTGAATTTGGCCCCGGGTGAGCCACTTGCCTTGGTGCAGGAGCCGCCCTGCTTTGACAACTAGATACAATTGGATCCTTTGTTGTTGGGTGCCCTTGATCTGTGTGTCCACAATCTGATCAATGGATGCCTGTTGCATGCAGCCAGGGTTGAGCTTTGTGGGTGTCAACTTCTCTACTATTTTTGAGGTGTCCAATATGGTGGGAAATATGGTCGAAGGAGAGTCACGTTGAAGACTGGGTGCAGGCCAAGGAAAGGGGGAATGTTGAGTGCAAAATAATTGTCACCCATAGACTTGGTGATGATGTATGGCCCATACCGAAGTGGGTGAAGCTTCCGATGGGGCCTTGTAAGATGTTCTTTCTGCAAGTGCAACCAAAAATTTTCGCCCACCTAAAACCCATGTGGCACCCAATGTTGATCATGGCTCTACCTGTACTTGGAATTAGACTTATGTAAAATATCCTGAACTTGTTGGCGGATGTGTTGGATCTTCTCAATGAACCAGGTGGCTTTGTCAGCATCTGGAGGAGCAGGGGACGAGTTGAATGAGGTGGTCGCTAAGGGTAGTGCAACATCCATGGGGCCCAATGGTTGGAATCCCAACCCCACCTGAAAGGGGTTGTGGCCAGTTGAGCTACGCAGGGCTCGATTGTAGCTATGTTGGACATAGGGAATACTCTCATCCCATGTGCGGGGGTTCTTGGAATTGTACATGCATAGGATATGTACGATCATCCGATTGACGACCTCAGTTTGGCCATCTGTCTGGGGGTGGAAGGTAGTGGATTTGGTGAGCTTGGTATCCAACAGTGACCAAATCCTCGACCAATATGTTCTGAGGAACCGACTGTCCCGATTTGAGACAATGGTTTGTGGGTTCCCAAAGTGTACCAGACACGTTCAAAGAATAACTTGGCAGTGGCCTCTGCAATGATGTTCTTCTTCCAGGCGACCATAATCGTCATCTTGGAAAAGTGATCGACAACCATAAAAACACATTCATTTCCCCTCTTCGTGGATGGGAGGCCCGACATGTATTCCATTGAGATGGATTCACATGACTTGTCAGGAGTAGGAAGAGGGGTGTACAAGCCCTATTTCTTAGTGGTCGGTTTGGAAATAACGCATGAGGTGTAGGACCTGATATACTTACCGACATCCTATCGAAGTTTCAGTCAATAGAAATGTTTCTGTAGAACTGCCACTATCTTTTCGACCCCAAAGTGTCTTGCCACCCAACTGTAGTGAGATTCCCAAATTAGCTTCGTGCACTCGCTTGATGGAACATAAAGATGGCCCAGATGACACAACAACTCATCCTGAAGATGGAAATTAGCGACCACTGAGTTTGCTCCCAGCATTTGGTAGGTGGTGTAGAAGTCAGGGTTTGTCTCATAGAGGTGGGGCCATCCAGAGGTCTCATGGCCGCAAGAATCTAGCACTGTGGTAAGTGCAGAGACTAGAGGTCGGCTGAGGCAATCAATAAGTCGGTTGGTACTTCCTATTTTATACTTGATGTCGAGGTGGAACTGTTGTAAGTATGTGGACCACTTTTGATGGCGGTCATTCTGCAATTTTCCTTGGGTCTGCAGAAACTGTAATGGCTTGTGATCAGTGTGGATGACTTTCTCCTTCCCCAGAATGTAATGTCTCCACTGGTAGCAGGCTTGCACAATGGACTACATTTATTTGTCATAAGTAGGGTACTTACGGACAACATCTGATAGAGTCTCACTGTGATACGCCACGGGGTGGCCATGTTGAGTGAGAACAACACCCACAACATAGTTTGAAGTATATGTCTCGATCTCAAAGGGATGTTGCACGTCTGGTAATGAAAGTACTGGGGATCACAAACGTTGCTTCAAGTCATCGAAGGCTTGTTTTTGGCACTGGCCACACACAAATTTTTCCTTACTGCAACCCCTGGTTACTTGGCTAAGGGCCCATGCGATAACACGAACCTGTAATATAAATTGGCTAGGCCCAAGAAGCTTTGAAGCTTAGTGAGTGTGGTTGGGGCTAGCCAGTCATGGATGACCTGGATCTTGGATGGATTCACATGCACACCATGTTGATCAATGATGTAGCCTAAGTAATGGACCTTTTCCATGCCAAAGTAGAATTTTTGCAAGTTTGCATATAGTTTGTGTTGTCGTAGGGTGTGAAAAACCCATTGAATATGCTGCAAGTGTTCTGCCCAAGTCTTGTTGTAGATGAGGATGTCATCCATATACACCACTACAAAAGTACTAGTGAAAGGTCGCAGGATATCGTCCATCATCCTCATAAAATTTGTTGGAGCATTTGTCAACCCAAAGGGCATGACCAACCATTCAAAAAGACCTTCTTTTGACTTGAAGGCGGTCTTCCATACATCTGTATGTTCTATTGGGACCTGGTGGTAGCCAGACTTCAGATCAATCTTACTGAATTATTTGGCCCCCGTGATCTGATCAAGGAGGTCGTCGATTTTGGGAATCAGGTACCAATTCTAGACTGTGATTTTATTTAGGGCCCGGTAATCAATACATAGTTGCTAGGTCCCATATTTCTTTTGCACCAGTACGATTGGGCTCCCATTAGGTGATGAGATGGGATGGATGTGCCCCTTGTGGAGAAGTTCTTGGATCTACCTCTTGATCTCCTTGTTTTCTAATAGAGAGCAGTGGTAGACCGACCCATTGGTTAGCGGTCTGCCTGGGGTCAGATCGATGGGGTGCAAAAAAAATTGACATCAAGGGGGAGATTGACATCACTGTTGATGCCTGGTTTTTAGGCATTACGAGGACATCTGGCTAGGTTGTTGCGCTCCAGATGAAAAAACAAATCTGCCACATTTTCTGCTGCGTAAATCCTCAACAAAGTTGTTGGGCATTATTTAAAGACTTAGTTTTTTGTAAAAAATAATACGGTGATCATTTTGGTGTAGCATTTTTTTAAAGAGAGAGGTGCTCCTTTATTTTCTGTAGTTTTTATGTGACAAAGATTATCTCACTTTATTTGTTGTAGTTTTTTTGTGACAAAGACTTGCTCATTTGATTTGATGTAGATTTTATGTAATAGAGCCACTTTGTTGTGATTTTATGAAGTTTTTCTAATATAAAGAGAGATTTGTCTCTGTAACTTGATGTAACATTTTATTTAAAAACAGAGCATTTAAAAACAAAGTTTTTTTTTTTTTTTTTTGAGTAAAGTTTCTTTGGGGAATTGCTTCTAGACGGGATCTGAGTCTTTTTGGGTTTGATTATTATATTCATATAACTCCTTTCCACTATTACTTGGACATCATCGGTCACCATTTTGATTTTGTTTTTTCTTGTTCATTTTCCAATACATGATGCAATTAGGGTCATGTGATTGGCATATGAGAATCCATTGATAGCCAACGGTACCACCTTGGACATCCAGGGTCTATTCCAGATTATGGCCCTCTCTTATGTTGAATTTTAAAGGCTTATGGAGAAGGAATTCTAGTGCAACACGAGATTCCAAAACCATAGTTGCGACCTCCAACATTCAATAGCTTAACTTGACAACATTCCATTTTTAATTATTTACAATGTCTTGTACATAAAAATCCTCTCATACTTTCTGTTACGTTATATCGGTTGAAACCTTTTTATAATTTTTGAGAAACACATATATGGTTGCATTGAAAAAATGAAAATTGATTATAAATCATGAAAGATATTTTTATGTTGAAATATTTGTAATGGGACATTTTTTTGCTTTAAATCATTTATCCTTTGAATTGATTTGCAGGTTCCTAAGGATGTATTCTTATCCATGCTACAAAATAGACTAGGGATGTAAAGTAAAGCATATTCATAAAATAAATAAAACCCTAGAAATGAATCATCTTTCCTTTATAAATATGTTTTACAACTTTGATTCCTTTTGTTGTTATTTTTAGGGACTATGAAGCTTGGACTTTTTGTCTTTGTTTTCGGATGAATAGTAAACATACTACTTATATATATA
>JZKD02S2039824.1:39528-54931 GCA_000966675.3 Picea glauca | reverse complement strand
GGGGAACAGGTCATGATGAGGAATCTAGGCACAAATATCATGCAGAGGACCCCAAATCATTTAGATTCACACATTCTCATTCCCACATAGCTATCAAGACCACACCTAGGCCATATATGCCTACCTTCTTGGTGGCATGACCAACGGACACAAATCCCTTTGGGTATGGATGCATTGAGGAAGAATGTTAGGATTTGGAGAGAACATCGAGAGAGCATATAACTCTCTAAGTGTAGGTTTCCGAAGACAGGTTTCCTTGGGAGAATATTTCCACCTAATGCAGAAATGGAAGTCTAAGGAACATTACAGAGATGACAATGAGTTAGGGCGCAAGGCTGGAAGAATGGAGATGCCCCACTTTGATGGATTGAGTCAGATTTCAGCTAAGGCTTGGTTACAAAATATGGATACATTCCTTCAGTTGAACCCCATGGAAGAGAATGCCATCAAGTTTGCAACATTACACTTGAATTGTAAAGCACATGACTGGTGGTTTCATGGGATGACCACTTGGGTCATGAACAAGTCACTTCAGACATTGACTTCACCTAGAGACTCATTGACATATTTGACAGGAAGGAACGAGAGCTTAATTTCAGGGATCTCACACAGATTAGGAAAACAGGGTCAGCAAAAGCCTTCATTGAGGAGTTCCAAAGAGTGTCAGTTATGGTTCCAGATATGTCAGAATCCAGTTTACTAATGATGTACATAGAAGGGTTGATTGAGCCTTTATGTGGATGGGTTAAGGCTTTCAAGACTGTAACCTTACAAGATGCCATTGAGTGCACCAAAGATTTGGTAGGACCAACTTACAAGAACAAGATCACACTCAAACCCCCAATCATTAAAAGGGAACGAGACACTAGATAGGTTGACAAGGGCAAAGGAAAGATGGATGAAGCTACAATAAGAGAGTTAAGGATGAAGAAACTATGCTTCACGTGCAAAGAACCATGGCATCCAGGTCATAGGTGTATGGGTAAAGGGAAGGTTCACTATATAGAGGTAGTATATGATAGTGAAGAGGAGATAGATGATGAGGAGAGTGGAGCCATTCATAACATACAAATGAACCAAAGGGAGGATGAACAAGTCTTACATGCATAAGGAGAGGAGGTGCCCTCGCACCGTTATGAAAGAATCAAGAAGGTTACCTTAGCTTCCATTAACAATGAGCCTAAGTTTAATACTTTTTAGATGAAGGGGGTTGTGCAGGGACAAAGAGAAACAATGCTAGTTGATGGAGGAGCTTCTCACAATTTTATTGACATTGTTATGGTTGAGAGGAGACACATTCCCATAGTGGAATTTGAGAGTTTCTTATTTGAGGTGGCAGAAGGATGTATTATGACTTGTGACAGATATATTCTACAGATGAGCTTGACCTTGGGTAGATACACTTTGACATAGGTTTTCTATGTAGCGGATATACCATATGTAAGTTTTAAACCTGTGAAGTAAAGCAATGCATATATATTCTTAAGCAAAACATAATTTAATCAATGGCTCATACACAGAGTACACAAAGATTTTATATCGGAAACCCTCAACCAAGAAAACCTTTCTTATATTAATTATATAGAATTTCACCATTCACCATACAATATATACAATGTTTTTAGGTATTCTGTAGATACCAAAACCCTAATCCCTTAATCTGGGATTAATTTAGTAAACCGCTAAAAATAACAAAAATCGCCCAAAAACAAATTTCAGGGCGTTGCACTGAACGTTGCGCGTAACCCGGGGGGGGCATACCTTCCCCCCCTAGGACCCCCCTAGGAAAGTGCCCATAACACATGACACCTGCCCCCCCTTGGGACCCCCCTAGGAAAGTGCCCGCCGCACATGACACACGCCCACTACTAGAGGGATCGTCAGACGTAGTTGTCGAATCTTATGCGCCCACACACACACATGCAAAGAATATAACACATACCCAACACCAGACACCAACATCATACTAGGTGTGGAGTGGCTTAACATGTTGGGTCCAATCACTACAAACTACAAAACTATGGAAATTTCTTTCAACACTGAAGAATGAAAAAGGATCACACTTAAGGGTATGACAGGAGGGGCACCTAGAGTTGTGACAACCAAATGGATGCATGCAATATTTAGGCTAGAGGATGTGGCCTATGCACCTGAATTCTTTGTTATAGGAGTGGATAGTGGAGAACACAAGCAATATCCTCCATATATACATAAAATCCTTCTCAAGCATACAAATATCTTTGAACCGATTCCATGAGGTCAACCACCAGATAAAGGGTTTGAACACATCATATAAATGGAAGAAGGGGCCAAACTAGTCATCACGACACCATATAGACACCCCATGAATCACAAGGATGAGATTGAAAATTCTATTAAATATTTTTTATCCATGGGCCATGCTATAGCACAAGTTGTAGGTTGGTAAAAACTCGACCCAACCACAAAGCAAGTGCTACAACTTGGGAATCCTACACCAAATGTCACCTCGAAGTAGGTCCCGCACTTCAAGGGTGACTAGGTCAATCTAGGCAGGCAATCTCAGTGACCCTAGGGGGATTGAGATGGAGGTAGAGGAAAATGGAAGTGAAGCCCCTATAGGTCAATTCTAAGTGGAATAAAAGGTAAGGAAATATGCCTTGCAAGTCAAGTAATTGTTGCCTCACATGTATAATACTTCTCTAGATGATTCTACCTGTCCGAGACACAATAAAAAAAACTTTGTAATGATAAATGTTAGTTGGATCAGAAAGTTAATATTGATATCCCTAATTTACAGCAGTATATATCAGTTTATATATGCAAATAAAACATCTAAAATCAGCAACATAAGGATCTAGACTAGTTAGATAAATCAACATCAAACATAGCAATGAATATAGGCTGGAAAATTGGCACTTTAGAAGCAAGAAGAGATGGCTGTTGTAAACAAGTATTTTCTACAGAAAATTTCAGCCTTATGGTTGTAGAATTCAGTGACATGCAGCAGTAAAATTAACCATCAAAATATTCCAACAATTAGCCCAAAATATGCGCTATAGTTAGTAGACTAGGTGAGTGAAATTAGAGAGCTAGTTTAGGGTTAGTTTAGGAGTTATGAGAATGTTAGTAGCTAGGGTTATGCATCCCTAATGGCTGTAGGTTAAATTTTGTAACATAAATTAGAGTGTTGGGAGAGAGGGGATGCCCTAGTGGGGAAGACTCCTCTCAATGAGACAAATCAACTTCAAGCAAGAAACCTTTCAAAAGACCAAAAATTGTGTTTCCCAAGGCAATGATTTTATATATCCAATGAAAAAATGTATGACTAGTGCCTTTACTTTTGGGTTAATGGAGTCAAAAGGAGCTTAGAGAAGCTACCTCCTTAGGGGGTGTAAGCCCTTTTACTTCCCAAGGCAAGTTTATCTAGGCTAGGGTTTAAGCTAAGAGGGTGTATGCCCTCATACTTCTCTTAGCAAACCCTTGTTGAAGCAATAAGATGAAGCATAAAGTGATGAATCCTAAGTTGGGGGTGTATGCCCTTGTACTTCCCACTTATTCCCTATCACAATAACCTTTACTTGAAACAAATGATAACAAGAAAGTAAAAGACATACCAATTCAAGGAAAAATACCAAGATAATCCGCCAGAATAACAATAGAAAAAACCTTCCAAGTCCAGCGCATCACTTCTTCCATCAACCATTCATAAGTATATCCATACACAAGTGCACAAGATATAGAAATAGCCAAGAGGGATGAAAATTTCAGACCAAGTCTTCCACAAGAGTAAGAATTATGTTTAAAATGAGATCTTATCATCTTTATTTATACAAAAATTAGCTAACATATCTTGTTAACAAATTAAGGAGTAAAACACAAGATTAGGGGTCAACAACCCTAATATTTCCCCCTCAACAAAATAATATTAAAAAATTCACTTAAAATTTCATCTTTTGCACAAATTAAACCCTAATTTAGGAGGACATCAACCCTTTAGGGGAGGTTTTGTCACTTTGAGGAAGTCATTGGTGTTGGAGAAGCGTGGATGGGCCTCCAAAGGCCATGTGTCAAGCATCTAGACAGTCATGCATGGTGAAGACCCTTATAGTCCTCAAACATCCATGTGTAAATGAGTGGCCCCTCACCCCCAAGCCATAACCCCCCTAGGTGACGTCATGTCTCTAGAAGTGGCATTTTGCCTCTCCTAAGAAAAATGTTTGGCATGTGGGGGCTAGGCTATGTTTTCCAAGTCATATTTGAGGCCTTCCAAGTTTGATATCTCTCATACGACATGCAGTCCCTTGGCATCCAACTTGTGGGTTTTTATCCCCATGGAAGCCCAAGCTAGGATTGTTCTTCCAAAACTGTCCACCAGCTAGGTCCTACAAAGACAAATGAACACGCTCTCCAGGGATCTCAAGTCATAACACCATGATAAGTTAATCCAATCAATAAATAATCCATCCAATCATGTGCATAAAAGATTGCCATATCAAGTAATTAACAACTCAAAGATATTATGTGACTTGTCAAGCTTAAGTATGGAAGGGTTGACGAGGTGTCCTATTGGGTAGATTTTTCCCTAGGTCAAGGAGAGATTCCAAGAGGTCCCTCTCTAAGCCATGTAAAGTATATGAGGTGGATGGGGTCAAGACTCAATGGGCATAGGGATCATTACATAATAGGGGTCATAGTGTCTCATTCATGGGTGTCTTTGTAGAGGGTGTGTGGTACCTTCGTCTGCAATGCACTTTTTCCAAGCCCATCATTTGCCTTTTATCTTTCTTTCTTTATATTTTCTTTCATAATAACATAATAAGAGATTGAAGGCCACTGCCCTGGCATGGTGACCAGGTGGTGGCAATATCACCCACAAATACCTAATGGAAATGAGAAGGTTGGATCGTGATGAGACCCCCTTTCTCTCAGCCATGCAACTGAGAGTCACTTCCCTAGTTTGGTGACCATATGATGACAATGTCATACCACTAGATATCCATGGACGTGATAGGTCAGCTTGTGATGAGACCTCCTATCCTTAAACTAACCTTTTAAGCATTTTTTATTATATTGTGGGTCCCCTTTTATTCAAAGATAAGTGTTTCATTGTTTTCTTAGGTGATCATTGGGCGAAGCATTTGGAAGGTTTATATAAGACTTTTATCTTTTACCCAACACCAACCCCTCTAGGTCTTCAACCCCTTCTTCCCATAGAATGAGGGACAACCCCTTCTTGGGTCAATACACCCTAAAATCCCAAGATATAAAGAAATGTAGGGGAATAATGATGGAAAATGGTAAGTATGGTCAGGAACGATAAATGGCTCATTAAGGGATTTCCCAGTAGAAAACCCATTCCCAAAGAAGACCACTTACTAGGGCACAATGTCGACCACGAAGGTGAAACAGGGCAAAAGGCATAATATCCAAGCACATATCATGAAATCTAGATCAATCTAGGATACAACATAATCAAATGTCTTAGATATTGAAATGATGCTCACCATAATACTGACTTGTAACTCATGGAGCAAGTCCCACTGCCTTCCGTAAGACAACTGGTGTGGTGGATTCCATCTGTAAACCTATGACCATCTATGGTGGTGAGTGGGTTTTCCATTTGTGCAAAGGGTAATGCTGGTCATGTGGTCTCTCAACACTCCATATCTTCAACCTGAGGGCCTCGAGACATCATCTTCGATGTTATCCACAAAATGCGGATAACAATTGGCTCCTACTTGGGGACATGTGCTTGCCATAGAGTGCATGAGAACCGCAACATATCCTGGCAGACATGTGCATGCAAGTAAACATCAAAATGTCAAGTGCATGATGGCCTACTCATCCTTGTTCTCATATGATCATAATCCAAACCAACTAAGCTAGAAAAAGAAAAATTTGACATGACATGCATCTAAAATATGCAAGTAGAGTAGAATGAAAATGAGATGCATCTAAAATAACATGAGAAATCAAGATGAAAATGCAAGGAAAACAAGATGACTTACCTACTTACTTAGGGCCTTGGGGCCCTGAAGATCACGTGTTGGATGATGTCATGTGAATTCATACAACCAATGCAACCATTTGATCATCTCATCAACGTATCTCCCCCTGTGCGTAATCATGTAATACAACAAATATAATTTAATCACATAATGATCATGAGTATAAACATATATATAATCGATCATGAAATAAAACTCATGAAGATGAGTGGGAGGGAGGAAATCCTGTTGGAAAGACAAACCATCAGCTGGATCATCCTACCAGAAAGTCTAGCCACAAGATTGATCAATCCATCTCTGAAGGGGGGTGCTAAATGTAGACAAAGACTCGTCTTCATCTGTTCATAAAGACTCATTGCTTGTCAAGGACTGAGAGGAAACGAGAAATCAGAAGAATATTGCATGGTCTCTTGAATAAGAGGGTAAGAGGTAAGGAACAGTCACAGGTATAGAAAAACATTGCCTCTTCCCTATGAATCTCCATGGAAATCTCCAATATGAAAATACTTATGATTTGAAGAATGAACCTATGACTTCTCTAAGGTGCCCACGTCCTGGTATTCCTCAAAATCTGAGCACAATGGTTGGAAGTCCTCATAAAAATAAATATGCATCCTCAAAAGAGTATGCACCAAAGGATGACTAAATATCACTCTGAGTATGTTGTGACCAGTCATCCTTGAAGGGGCGGAAAATATATGTAACCATATCATCACCAGGCCACCAAACATATCAATCATATATGTATGAGGGCCACTCCTCTGATGATGAAAACTCAACGTCCTCTACTTGAGAGCTACCCTCAATGTCATAAATGGGATCTCTATCAATACTGAAGCAACTCACATCCCATATACGTCTCCCAACCTTTATGAAATCGTCAATGTGTAGATAGACTATGTTAGAGGAGTCTTGCACAAGATCATTTGTATCATTGAGGCTAATTGTTTCTTTGTCTTCATGTGCGGGAGGAATACAAGTTTGAACGGCCTCATCCTCATCAAGCAAGAGCAAAGAAAATGATGCCTCAACATGTTGTGCTTCATCAAGATTATTTTTTCTCATCATGAGCATGCTCCTCCAATGCCTCTTCATCACACGAGGCTTGATTCTTAATGCATAGTGCTTCATATGCCCCTTTTCAGAAAGTTATGTTGCATCCAAGGGTTTCTCTAACAACTCTTCACTTCTAAAGTCATAGAATAAGGCATCATAAGGATCTTCAAAAAGATTATCACTTATCATGTTCTCTTCTTGATGTGTGGGAGGAACAAAGGCCTGGATGTCTTCATCAAATGGAAGGGTAGATATGAGCACTTCTTCTTCATAAAATGTCTCGTTCGGATTTTCTTCATCATGATCTTCTTCAAGATTGTTTTCATGAGTGTGCTCTTCGAGCACTTATTCATCTATTGTCTCATCATTGATTAGAAAATATTCTCTGCAAAGAATGTGTTTGAGCTCTTGGAAATCATCTTCCAAACTCTGAGTAGTTGGCCTATAATGCCCGAGAAATTCTTCAATGATTTTTGCAGAAGAAGGGATACTCTTTGGATCACATAAGTGTGTGAGCCAATCCCTTTGACTTGATTCCAATGAAGATACAAAAATTTTCATTACCACATCCTCATGTAGCACATCTAGGCTTGAAACATACTTCACATAATTAGCCACATGGATGAATGCTAGAGCTGGATCACCCTCAAATTTGGGGCAATTTGCTCTCCATTCTATTGGACAATGATTTGGATAGCCAGGGACATTCTGAACATCAAGAGAAGGATACACATTATGTAATTCCCATGGTAAGTCCCGTGAGACCATGGTTACATAACTTAGGGTAGAACCTCAATGGAGTCTCCAGATGAGATTGATGCTCATCAAAGGATGGAAAGGGGGAAAAAGGTGGCTTCTGGGAAGGTGGAGTCACTCGATGAGCTTCAAAATGAGCTCATCAAGAAGGGTGGAAAGGGAACATACCCTAGGTGGAGTCGCTAGGTAAGTTAAGGAAAGGCTTTGGGATAGCTTACCAAAGTGTCGTTAGGGTATGAAGAAGATTCAAAATCTTTCCTGACATCGGCGCCAAAATGTTATAGCGCAAGTTGTAGGTTGGGGAAAGTCTGACCCAACCACAAATCAAGTGCTACAACTTGGGAATCCTACACCCAATGTCACCTCGATGTATGTCCCACACTTCAAAGGTGACTAGGTCACTCTAGGGAAGCAATCTCAGTGACCCTACGGTAATTGATATGGAGGTAGAGGGAAATAGAAGTGAAGCCCCTAAATTTCAATTCTAAGTGGAATAAAAGGTAGGGATAGATTCCTTGCAAGTTAAGTAATTGCTTCCCCACAGGGATAATACTTCTCCAGATGATTATACCTTCCCTAGACACAAGAAAATCACTTTGCAATGATAGATGTTAGTTGGATCAGCAATTTAAGCTTGTTGTCCCTAATTTGCAGCAGTAGATATCAGTTTATATCAGCAAATAAAACATCTAAAATCAGCAATATAAGGATCTAGACTAGTTAGATAAATCAACATCAAACTTAGCAATGAATATAGGCTGAAAAATTGGCACTTTAGAAGCAAAAAGAGATTATTGTTGTAAACAAGTATTTTCTGCAGCAAATTGCAGCCTTATGTCTGTAGCATTCAGTGACATGCAGCAGTAAAATTAACCATCAAAAGATGCCAACAATTCTCCCAAAATATGTGCCCTAGTTAGTATACTAGGTGAGTGAAATTAGTGAGCTAGTCTAGGGTTAGTTTAGGATTTATGAGAATGTTAGTAGCTAGGGTTATGCAGCCCTAATGGCTGTATGTTAAAGTTTGTAACATCAATTAGAGTGTTGGGAGAGAGGGGATGCACTACTGGGGGAAGACTCTTCTCAATGAGACAAATCAACTTCAAGCAAGAAACCTTTCAAAAGACCAAAAATTGTGTTTCCCAAGGAAATGATTTTATATCTCCAATGCAAAAAAGTAGGACTAGTGCCTTTACTATTGGGTTAATGGAGTCAAAAGGAGCTTAGAGAAGCTACCTCCTTGGGGGGTCTAAGCCCTTTTACTTCCCAAGGCAAGTTTCTCTAGGCTAGGGTTTAAGCTAAGAGGGTGTATGCCCTTATACTTCTCTTAGCAAACCCTTGTTGAAGTAATAAGATGAACGATAAAGTGATGAAGCCTAAGGTGGGGGTGTATGCCCTTATACTTCCCACCTAGTTCCTAGCACAATAACCTTTACTTGAAACAAATGATAGCAAGAAAGTAAAAACCATACCAAGTCAAGGAAAAATTGCAAGATAACCCACCACAATAGCAATAGAAAAAGCCTTCCAAGGCTAACACATCACTTCTTCCATCAACCATTCATAAGTATAGCCATACAAAACTGAACAAGAGATAGAAATATCCAAAAGGGCCAAAAGTTTCAGACCAAGTCTCTCATAAGAGGGAGAGTTATGTTTAAAATGAGATCTTATCATCTCTATTTATACAAAAATTAGCTAACATAGCTTGTCCACAAATTAAGGAGTAAAACACAATATTAGGGGTCAACAACCATAACATTTCCCCCTTAACAAAATAATATTAAACAATTCACTTAAAATTTCATCTTTTGCACAAATTAAACCCTAATTTAGGAGGACGTCACCTCTTTAGGGGATGTTTTTCCACTTTGAGGAAGTCGTTGGTGTTGGAGAAGCATGGATGAGCCTCCAAAGGCCATGTGTCAAGCATCTAGGCACTCATACATGGTGAATACCCTTCTCTTCCTCAACCATCCATGTGTAAATGAGTGGCACCTCACCACCAAGCCGTAACCCCCCTATGTGACGTCATGTCTCTAGAAGTGACGTTTTGCCTCTCCTAGGAAAAATGTTTGGCATGTGGGGTTTAGGATATGTTGTCGAAGTCATATTTGAGGCCTTCCAAGTTTGATATCTCTCATCCAGCATGCGGGCCCCTGGCATCCAACCTGTGGGCTTGTAGCCCCATGGAAGTCCAATCTGGGCTTGTTCTCCCAAAACTATCCACCAACTAGGTCTTGCAAAGACAAATGAACATGCCCTCCAAGGATCTCAAGTTATAACATCATGATAAGTGGATCCAATCAATAAATAACCCATCTAATCATTTGCATCAAAGATTACTATATCAAACAATTAACAGCTCAAAGACATTATGCAACTTGTCAAGCTTAAGTATGGGAGGGTTGACAAGGCGTCCTATTGGGTAGATCTTGCCCTAGGTCAAGGAGATCCTCCAAGAGGTCCATCTCTAAGCCATGTAGGGTGTATGAGGTGGATGGGGTCAAGAATCAATGGGCATATGGCTCATGACATACTAGGGGTCGTAGTGCCTCATTCATGGGTGCTTTTGTAGAGGGTGCGTGTTACCCTTGTCTGCAATTCACTTTTTCCAAGCCCATCATTTTCCTTTTATATTTATTTATTTATATTTTTTTTCATAATAGCATAATAAGAGATTGAAGGTCACTGCCCTAACATGGTGACCAGGTGGTGGAAATGTCACCCACAAATACCTAATGGAAATGAGAATGTTGGCTCGTGATGAGACCCCCTTTCTCTTAGCCATAAAACTAAGAGTCGATGCCTTGGTTTGGTGACCAGATGATGACAATGTCATACCAATAGATATCCATGGACATGATAGGTCAGCTCGTGATGAGACCTCATATCCTTCAACTAACCTTTTAAGCATTTTTTATTATATTGTGGGTCCCCTTTTATTCAAATATAAGTGTTTCATTGCTTTCTTGGGTGATCCTTGGGCGAAGCATCTGGAAGGTTTATATAAGGATTTTATCTTTTAACCAACACTAACCCCTCTGGGCCTTCAACCCCTTCTTCCCATAGAATGAGGGACAGCCCCTTCTTGGGTCAATACACCCTAAAATCCCAAGAGATAAGGAAATGGAGGGGAATAATGATGGAAAATGTTAAGTATGGTCAGGAATGGTATGATGGCTCATTAAGGGATTTTCTTGTAGCAAACCCATTCCTAAAGAAGACCACTTACTACAGAACAATGTCAACCACCAAGGTGAAGCGGGGAAAAAGGCATAATGTTCAAGCACATATCATGAAATCTAGAGAAATCTAATATAAAACATAATCAAATGGATTAGATATTGAAATGATGCTCACCATAATACTGACTTGTACCTCATGGAGCAAGGCCCAGTGCCTTCTAGAATCCAGCTGGTGTGGTGGATGCCATATGTAAACATGTGACCATCTGTGGTGGTGAGTGGGTTTTCCATATGTGCAAAGGGTAATGTTGGTCATGTGGTCTCTCGACACTCCATATCTGCAACCTGAGGGCCTCGAGACATCATCTCCTTAGTTATCCACAAAATGGGAATAATAGGACATATTAGACTGAGTTAAAGTCCATTTACATCATCGACAGTATTAGTAAAGAAGAAAGATGGGACTATGCACATGTTCATCTATTACTGAGCTTTGACTAAGAAAACCATCAAAAACAGGTACCCATTCATAGGATAGATGAGTTATTGGATGAGCTACATGGCACAATATACTTCACGAAAATTGACTTGCGCTTTGGACGCCATCAAATCGGGATGAGGGAGAAGGACATACATAAGACAACCTTCAGATGCCACTATGGGAATTATGAGTTCCTTGCCATGCCTTTTGGCTTGACAAATGAGTCAGCCACCTTCCAATCATGCATGAACCATGTGTTTAAAAAATAGTTGAGTAAGTCCCTACTTGTCTTATTTGATGACTTGTTGATCTACAATAGAACATGGGAGGATCACCTCAACCGTGTGGGTAAGGTCTTGAGCATCATGGAAGAGAAATCCCTATATGCCAAGGAATAAAATTGTGAAATTGGGATGACTAAGGTTCTCTATTTGGGACACATTATTGGAGCCAAGGGGGTACAAGTTCACCTAGAAAATATCCAAGAAATCGTGAATTTTCCCACACCCAAAACACTCACAAAGATCAAAGGATTTATTGGTATTTTCAGTTATTACATGAGGTTTGTCAAGGGGTTTTCCCAACTATGTGCACCTTTAACTGATTTGACCAAGAAGGGTGTGTTCAAGTGGAGTGATGAGGCACAAATGGAATTTGAAAAAATAAAGAAGGTGATGAGCACTTGCCTTGTATTATCCTTGCCATATTTTTCCCAGCCATTCATTCTAGAGTGCGACGCATCAGGCTAGGGTATTGGAGATGTTCTCATGAAAAATAGGCATCCCATTGCCTATGAGAGCTGCAAACTAAGGGGACTTGAGTTTCTATACACCATTTATGATAAGGAAATATTACCCATAATGCATGCATTGGCCAAATTCAAGCAATATCTGGTAGGAGAAAAATTTGTGGTTAGGACAGATCACCATAGCCTCAAGTACTTTCTTGAGCAGAATGACCTTAATGAATGACAACAAAAGTGGGTGAGTAAGATTTAGGCATACAACTTTGACATATAATATGTCAAAGGAAAAAATAATGTTGTTGTGGATGCCTTGTTTAGAAGACCCTCAATCTACTCCATGTCAGAAATATCAGTTGACTGGAAGTCTCATCTCTTAGTGGAGTACTCCAAAAAAAAAAATTGCATGTGATTTTATGGATGGATAGTTATAGGATGATAGGTACATGATTATAGATGAAATCATATATTATAAAGGAAGGATCTATCTGGTTCTTTAATCCTTGGTCAAGAAAATGGTGGTTCAAGCATTTCATGACTCATCATTAGCATGGCATCAAGGATTTCTTAAAGAATACATAAAGATAAGAGAAAGGTTTGCTTGGAAGGGTCTCAAGGGAGATGTCATGCATCACATCAAGGAATGTACCACTTTCCAACAGAACAAAGATGAGCACACTCACCCAACAGGTCCATTACAACCTATCCCCATTCCAGAGCATAAGTGGGAGAGTGTGTATATGGATTTCATTACAACACTCCCCAAGGCACAGGGGAAGGATCACATATTTGTGGTAGTAGATCGACTGACAAAATTTTCTCACTTTTTCGCCATCTCCATGGACTTTAGTAATCTCAGGTGGAAGATTTGTTTTTCAAGGAAGTTTTTAGGTTGCATGGATTACCAAAAACAATTGTGAGTGACAGGGATAGTATATTTATGAGCATCTTTTGGCAGGAGATGTTTCGACTAGTGGGTACAAAGTTAACTCCCAACACTAGCTACCATCCACATATAGATGGATAAACTGGAATAGTAAACGAATGGGTGGAAGGATACCTCTGAAAATATGTGACATGACAACAAAAAGTGTGGGTCAAATGGTTATATCTGGGTGAATACTGCTACAACACCACTTACCACATGTCTATGGGTATGTCTCCTTTCAAATATTTATACAGTTATGATCCCCTAACTTTTGTTGAGATTTTGTTTGGAGATATCAAAGATCCTATGGCTAAGGAGTGGATACAGGAAATCCAAGACATTCTCAAAGCACTTAAGGATCATTCGCAAAGGGCTCAAAACCAACAAAAGTTATATGCAGATAAACACAGAGTGGAGCACACTTTTGAGATAGGGGATTTGGTTTGTTTGAGGCTACAACCATACAGACATGCATCCATCAAGAAAAATGGCATGAGGAATCTCAAACCTCGCTTTTATGGACCTTACAGGGTGAAAAGGAAGGTTGGGGAAGTTGCATATGAATTAGAGCTACCGTAGGGAATAAAAATCCATAATGTTTTCCATGTATCATGCCTAAAGAGGGTATTGGGGAAACATGTTGTAGCTACTGAAGAGATACCTCTAGTTTATGAAGAAGGGCACTTGATTTTGATTCTAGAGGATATTTTGGAGGTGAGGGCGAAACAAATAAGGAACAGGGAAATCAAGGAATACTTAGTCAAATGGAAAAAAATTGCCTACAGAAGATGCCACTTGGGAGAGTGAACAGGTGCTACAACATAAATATTCAGGATTGCTTGTGGGAAAGAAATTTCCAGTAGGGAAGACTGTAATGTTCCCCTCTTCTTGAAAAGAACATTAGAATACTTAGTAGTCTAGTCACCCCTCTAGACTATAGTCTCATGGGTAAAAGGGGTCTAGGAGGCGCAAAAGGGGTCGCTAAGGAGCTAAATGTTATATTATTAAAGTGACTTTGCTGAGAGCGAGGGTTTGAGGAGGGTCATGACAGGTACAGAGACCGTGTTGCAGGTGTTGGGGGCCGAGTTTGGGGCCGAGCGTGGAGCCAAGAGGGAGAGGAAGCAAGGCCGCAACCTCCCCTGTTCAAACTGACTCCAGCTGTGGGGCCGTGAGCATCCACAACCATACCTTCAACCACAGATCTATCTACAACAAGGGCCATGCGATCAGATCCGTGAGGAGGCCGAAACTCAGAGCCATTGGCGCAAATCTGCCAAGACCCAAGCAAAAATATCTTGTGGATGAAATTGTCAGTGGTAATGGAAAGAAACGCGTGAGGAGCGAGAGGGCGAGTGGAGCGTGGCACAACGAGCAGCGAGTAGGGGTCCCCCAGCCATGGACGCTGGTGGGGGATCCGTCCCCACCTCTCCCCCTTTGCCAGAGATTGATGCCTTCAGGAAAATGGTGGCCGAGGCTTCCAAACGACCGCCGTCAGCAACACAATATAAGTTCGTCAAGAAACTGGAATGCATCCCATGCGTAGAACTGCCATTAGAAGAAACTTGCAGGTCGACAGTCAATCTGGCAGACAGAGGTCTTATCGGGCAATTTACCGGGCTATGGCCCTCTCCCAAATCCGTTGAAGCCTAGGTGCAGAGGAACTGGAGCCCGCTCATCTCAGAAGAGATAAAGAGTCACTTCGTAGGGAAAGGTTATTTTGTGTTCGTCTTTGAAAACCCTGAAGACAAAAACCTCATTTTCAGAAACGACCCATATTTCATGGGACCCCAAGGGCTATATCTGAACAAATGGACCCCGGATTTCGATCCAGCTCAGGATGTGCCATCTGCTGTTCCAGTGTGGGTTCGCCTACCACATCTTCCTTTGCACTGCTGGAACCAAAAATCTCTGCATGCAATCGGCAACAAGCTCGAAAGGTACATTGATCAAGCACCAAGGAAATATCAGTACTCATGCGCTCGGATCTGCGTGGAGGTGGATCTGGAAGTGGGATTACCGGAGGCAATCAAACTCACAGCGGCAGACTGGACACATATCCAAGAGCTAGACTATGAACAGTTACCTTTCAAATGCCGGGACTGTCATGTATATGGCCACTTCGCAAGGCACTGTAAAAAAAAGAATGAAGAGGAGAGTGAGAATGCAAAAACAAACCAGTGGATCACAGTTCAGAAAACAGGGACAACAAGATCTAGAAACAAAGGAACAACGAAGAGTGACAACCATGGGCAACTGGAACAA
>JZKD02S2039824.1:10208-39518 GCA_000966675.3 Picea glauca | reverse complement strand
GAATCTGGAAAAGAACACAACAGACTAATACATTTCTCCTCCTTAGTGGTTTTAATATCGACATATAATAACTGACTTATTGTAGTATTGAATGCATTTAGGTGCTTTGTTACTAAGCTCCCATCACTCGTCCTTAGAATATTTGGTTTCTTTTGAAGGAACGACCTATTTAGCAGGGATTTTGATTGGTACAAGCTATCGAACTTGTCCCACGGTTTCTTTATAGAGTCTTCACTTGAGACATTCAACAATATAAAATCTACAAGACAAAGTGGAATCGTACTCCTTGTCCCCCTCTCAAGTTTCTCACATTCTTCCTTCAACATACCCGTCAGAATTTCTCTGAGACTCACAACTACCCATTTTTTCTTGATCTACAATGAGATATTCCATCTTAATCTTCGAAAGCTCAAAATTATTGCGATTGAATTTTTCGATCTTTATCCAAACTTCTTGTCATTCTTAGGTTTAGCTCAGGTCAAATATATGTTTAACCTTGCTCTGATATGACTTGTATAGAACAAGAAACAAGTTGTGATACCAAATGTAGAGAAAAATGATACTCACACTAAACCAACGAGGAAAGAGAAGATAGATTTAAGTAGAAAATAAATGACAAACACATAGTACATAGAGATTTTACCCCAGAAACCCTTAACCGGGAAAACCAACATTCCTTGAGTGTCTCCTACTCTCTTGTTGTTTTATTCATTCATAGAATAAATAGTTACATGACTAACCTTGGTCTACACCTAAGACACAATCATCATCCTACTCTCTTACTTTACATAAGAACAACCCTACATCCAATTCAACTTACATCTACATAACCAAGATACTACTAGAAATGTCCAACATATTACAATTACAACACACCACATTTATAGGATTTACTGCATGCAAAACCCTTAATCATGGCACTAAAAAATGGTTACAGATCCCCAAATATGATTGGCTGTAATCCTGCGAATCTCAGGATTTTGTTACAGTGGACTACTAGTCGACCTCCTGTTGGTTGCCACTTGACCTCCTGTTAGTTGACCTTTTGACCTTAGACTTTCCAATCAACCACTTCAACCTTCAACTTAACCATTGACTTGACTTGACCCGTTAGTCGATTCATCACCTAGTCGATCCACCTCGACTAGCCAATCAATTGATTGTTCTTTCACTACAAAGAATATAACAACCCAATAATCAGTTGGTATATTTGTTTAAATGATACAAAACAATTAATGCAATGATTATATCCAAACACAATAATTAAAATATAAAAATCAATAATATTATAAAAAATATTTGATTTTTTTATGATTAGTTAACATTTTGAAAAAACAACAAAAAGCTACATTTTCATAACCACGACATGGAACAATTTGGCATTGAAACATATTGTTGCATTGTATTCAAGATCAATGATGTGGTTTATATCTACTTACGCATCGATGTGTTTAAATGAGCGTTATGAATCGATGCTCCTAACGACAACAAAATGATTGCTTCCTTCAACGACATTGTTACCACTATCGTTATTGTTATTGCTACTGTGACAAGAACATACAATATGCAAGATAATATACGAATCAATGTTTTCATATATGTAATACACATTGATGCTTTCCTTACATAAACTACACACAAGGGATTCATAATATATATAATATGGATCAGTGCGTAATATTTATTTTTAAACCCCTAGTGCATATCAAGATGTGGTGCGCTGATGCATTTTATTGATAGAAGCATCTCGGTGCTTTCCATATCTAGAATACACACTAGGGCTATGGAAATATTTCATACACACAAGTGCTTAGTATATATATTTTTGAGGCACCATTGCATACTAAACGGTAGTGCACAGGTGCATTTGATATATATTTGACGCATTGGTGTGCCATATTGATATAAGTGCATTGATAATAAAAAAACCTCTAGTAGAACCTCCAACCCCCTAATTTTTTTAGTTATAGTGGAAATCCATAAAAACATTCAGCAAAACCTTTGCTACCAATTGCAAAGGTTTTTTTTATTATTTTTCCCAATCTTGTAACACTAAAAACCTCCGCTAGAAGGTGTTTTCCTTATAGTGATAGTTTTGAAGAAAGCATGCAAATGATTAGACAAGGTAGGATAAGAAGGCATATGTTAAGGAAAGAAGAGCACTTGGAAACATACTAAATAGAATCGGTGCAAAGGTAGATAGAGCAACATCAAAAATAAAATGTTAAATGCAAAGAACAATGCATGTAAATTAACATTAGTCTAGAAGATACAAATTGGTGTGAAAGTGTTATAGTTCAAAATTCCTTATCTGTGCATACAAGACATTGGCCCTTCCTTTTGCATAATTTGCCAAAATATTGTTGAGGCTTCCTCTTAAACAACCATTTTTTGGAGAGTATACGTGCCCTACTAGACTAATAGTCCACGTACACATGCATGTTACATGCTAGTTATCCCACGTACACATGCATGTTGCATGCTAGATAGCCCACGTTTACCTCCAAAAGTTGTAAAAAAAATAAAATTGCGTGGAATTTGGTAGAGTTTACGGTCTATGGAGGGTTTCCTAACCATTTTACCCCTTGTATCCTGTACCCAAACCAAATAACCATCTTTTCTCATATAAAAAGAGGTCTTGGGGTGTCATTTATGAACATGAGCAAGAGAATAAGAAAACTCTACCAAAATCCCTTCCCTTTCTTAGCCCAAGATTTGCATCCCATTCTGAGTTTTAGCCTCAGCCTTCCCCTCCATCCTTTCTCCTTATGCAACCCTTCCTCCTTCCCTTGGTGATATGTTGGCTTGCAAGAAGCTAATGTGGGATTGATGCACTTGGAGCCACGACAGAGGAGCCCATACTTGGTTCGTGGAGCGGTTGCCAACAAAGGTTGTAATCCTTTTTATCTTGAAATTGAATAAAAGAGTTCATCCTTGTTCATACTTGTCCCATGGTAAAAGTTGTTTTTTGACATTTGCATATAGGTTAGGTTCTCACCACATTGCATTTTGCATATTGTTGACTTTTTCACTTTGCCATAGGATCGATCCCATCGAAGTGCGACACAGAACCTTCTATGCAGCTTTAGAAGTGTCGTAATTAGGTGGTAGAGCCTTCCTCTACATGGATGCCCTAGGTAGATCCTTTACTACATTTTGGAATCCATGCTGCAAGTTTTCTCCATAGGCTTAGGAGTCATTTTAGTCCCTCCATGATTGTTTATCGAAGCCCCATTATTCTTCATCTTTTTTGGATTATACACAAGGGACTCCCTATGAGCATGGTTTATTGTCTTTCAGGATCGCTTAAACTTTGAAAGAAATATCTAATGAGAGCTTATTTATTATTTTTCGTCTCATTTATATTACTTAAGAAAAGAAGCCCCCATGGAGTCTTCTTTAATCCCTTTTCAGACTCTCTAAAACTGAAAATATTGTTGAGCGATCTTGTTTCCCTTCATGCTCGTCAAACTAAAATTTGAAGGCACATCTATCCGATGGTAGTTTACCCCTTTTTCAGTCTGGATGGTTAATTCATGAATAAAGGTATTCCCTAGGAGCTTTGGTTCTCTAGGAGAGTATTCTCAGGCGTAAGTTTAACCCTTTTTCAGGCCCGAGGGACTAAATTTTTGAAAAATGGCCATTCTCCTTGGTTTTGGTTTATCTCTTTTTCGTGCCTTGGAGATTATCTATGAAAAAGGAACCCCCTCGAAGTCCATTGTTAATCTCTTTTCCGATTCCCTAAACATGAAAATATCGTCTAGTGACCTTGTTCCTTTCACACTTGTTAATTGGTTCATAAAGAATATCTATTTGACATAAGTTTAACCCTTTTCTAGCGAATAGATTATCCAGGAAAAAGGTACGCCTCATGAGACATGTCTCGCCGGGAGAGTTCTCCTAAGTATATTTTATACTTTTTCGAGCTAAGGAGACTAAACTTAGAAAAAGGTTGAGTCCATAGTTAAGCACTTTTCAGACTCCTTAAAATTCAAAAGATAGTCGAGTGATCTTGTCTCTGTCACACTCATTAAAATGGTTTTGAAGAGACATCCTTTTGGTATAAGTTTAACCCTTTTTCGAACCGACGGGACTAACTAAAAAAAAATAACACTCTTGAGTCTTCTTTTAATGTTTTTCAGACTCTCTAAAACATGAAAAACCACCGAGCTTACCTTCTCTGGGCTCGTAAAACTCAACATGGAAGGAGTCTTATTGTGTCATACGTAATCGCATCGCATGTCTCATCCTTGTGTCTTTGGCTTAATTCCAGCTTCATGTTGTTATTAATTGAACCTTCAAATCATTCCTTAAATGCAAGCCTTGCAACACTTTTTCCCTCGCGATCTGACACCTTGACCCATGGAGGAATTTTCCCGAGTGTCCATATCCTGCACATGTCTCCTTGCACTGAGCATCAATATGTTCCATGTGCTTGGAACTAGTTTGCTTTCCCATGACACTTGTTCCTCCTTTGTAATGTAACATTATTTTATTCTTTTTCAAGCTCGTTAAAAATTTGAAAAAGACAAAATAATCAAATATTTCAAAAAGAGAAGACGGGATATACATTCTCTTTTATCGGTATAAATATAGTCACCCTTGGACAAATCACATCCTTCCATTTGTTCGCCAAGCATTGGGATCTAGTATGACCTTAGGAAGTTGTTCTCATTACATAGAGTTGTGTCCTCCTCTGTTTGGTTACTCTTCCAAATATATGGAGAGTTTTTTGTGCCTCGTGTATCACAGACTTATGTCAATACTATGTTGCATGAGGCTCATCATTTTGTCATGCTTTTGTCCAAGGGAAGTTTTATCCAACCTGAGTCGGCCATTCTGCAGTTTATCTCTTAACTTTCATGAGTCGGCCATCCCGAGAGTCCAGTAAAGTTTGGATTCAAAATCAATGGATTTATGTGCCTGATGATCGAGATCCTTCAGTCTTTCCCCAATAGCATGTCGAAGACCTCATAGTAGTGAGTCTTACACTCCTATTGTACTCTTACCTGAGCTTTTGAATATCTTGAATTTGTTTCTCAAGCTATGAAGTCCTCATCTCTAGTCACAAGTATCAATGCTCCTTGAAGATGCATATCATATTATACTTGTATATCTTCAAATGATCTTGAGATGTAGATCTGTTGTGTATTGTTCGTAGTTGCACTTTATACAAACATTTATATTTTTTTTAGTAGTCATATATTACATGGATCTGCAATGTACTTGATTGATAACCTTTCTTAGTTCATCCCAAGCATGGGTATGCCCGCCTTGGAGAGATTATCATTGTTTTGCAGATGGAACGCTCACGCACACTCGCCTCAGGATCACTCAACTCCATGCCTTCCCACTAGTAAAGATATTGTAATGTATTTCGACCATCGGTTGCTCTTCTAACCTCACATATTAGGGGGCATCTGTTATAGTCCAAAATTCCTTATATGTGCATACAATACATTGGCCCTTCCTTTTACATACTTTGCCAAAATACTTTTGAGGCTTCCTCTTAAAAAACCATTTTTTGGAGAGTATACGTGCCCTGCGAGACTAATAGCCCGCATACGCACATGTGTTGCATGCTAGTTATCCCACGTACACACACATTTTGCATGCTATATAGCCCTCGTTTACCTCCAAAAGTTGCAAAAATAATAAAATTGCACGGAATCCAGTGGAGTTTACGGGCTATGGGGGGGTTCCTAACCATTTTACCCCTTGTAGCCCGTCCCCAAACTGAATAGCCATCTTTTTCTCATATAAAAAGAGGTCTTGGGGTGTTATTTATGAACATGAGCAAGAGAATAAGAAAACTCAGCTAAAATCCCTTCCCTTTCTTAGCCCAAGATTTGCATCCCATTCTGAGTTTTAACCTTAGCCTTCCCCTCCAACCTTTCTCCTTATGCAACCCTTCCTCCTTCCCTTGGTGATATGTTATTTGTGAGAAGCTAATGTCGGATTGATGCACTTGGAGCCATGATAGAGGATCCCAGACTTGGTTCGTGCAGCGGTTGGCAGCAAAGGTTGTAATCCTTTTTATCTTGAAATTGAATAAAAGAGTTCATCCTTGTCCCAAAACCCTATGTTTACATACTTTTGTTAATTTGTGCATTTATATCTATTTCTAAACTTTTAAAGTGATCAGTAGAGATTGCATAAAGTGTTGCATTGTATTCCTAACCTTTTGCAGGTTAGCTTTGGGAGGAGATCCATGATCTAGGAGGCAGAAACAAATGAAAGAGGTATACACCAACTGCAAGGACTAAATGTGCACTCATTAACTCTCTTTCCTTTCTCTCTCGTCATTTTTTTAGATGGTTTTCGGGTAGATTAAGGGTAAAACAGTATTTTAAGGGAGTTACTTCTCTGCCTTTACCATAGACCTAGTATAGGGGGGTTTTCCCCATAGCAGAAAGAAAATAATGCAAGCAATGACAATGCATATAGAAGTTGAAGTGTCATGCATGAGATAGAGGAAGTTGAGAAATTGAATATGAATCCGAAAAAGAAAAAAAGAAGTTGAAGAGGTTGACAAATGGGAAAAGAATTGGGAGAGGAGAAATCAATGGAATTGATAGTTATCATAGAAAGTAGGAAAGGGACTAAGCCGAAAAATCCAAGTAAAGAGTTGATTGAAAATCAAGCTATAAAAATAAGTTAGCCAAAAACTCCCATAAATATACTCTAAAAATTGTGAGCTACAAAATTTATTACTAATACAAGAATTTAACCTTCGGATATATAAATATAATTCTTTGTGAATGTATGATTGTTAATTTGAGTTACATATACTCATGTAAAGCCTTAAAGGATTTTGACTTTCCCCCCAACCTCAAACATATCAAAATGAAATCCTTGATCCATAAGGGGCCCAACATCAACCCAAGCAACATAGATTACTATAAGTGGAAATTGATAGAGGAATTGGCTAGAGCATATGAGAGAAAGATCATGGCAAGGTATGAGTGTTGATCACACATTTGAAAACAATTGAGAAGGGAGAGAAAGCAATGTGTAATATAATATCTCTTATCACATTTCCTCCTTAGCTTATGCAAGTCGACAAACTATTCATGTGAAGATTAGCATTGAAAACGTTGTAACCTTACAAAGAACGGGTTTTGAAAACCTTTTTGACTCAGATAACATGACATGAAAAGAAAATGCATTATGATATTTCGAAGATGAGATTGATACAATGATCAATTGGATTGAGGTGGTATGGTACACTTACAAAGCCAATGAAGAAAACCACCAATATATCAACTTAAAGGCATATGAAGAAATTATAGAGATCATGTTGCAACAAATAATGGAAAATCCTTTTAGAAGGACTAACAAAATATTGTGGATTCAATGTGAGAGAATTGTAACCTTCACTTAGCCATGTATAGAAAGAGTGCTTGCCTTGACCAATTTGTCATATAAGGCCTATAAAATTTTAATTGGGGCATGGGTTAGATCTTTGGGGAAGGATTTTAGTTAAAATATTCTCAATTCTCTTAGGGAGGAGCACTCAATCTTTAATGAGAAACAAGGAGAGATCTCCAAGATTCACAATAAAGTATCAGATAAGAAATTTTTTTGTAATTTTATGATGCTTGATGTTATAACCAAATTTCAGAGAGCACAATTTTTTCCCAAGGGTATTAGGTCAATTAATTCAGGGTGTTAGAGTCTTTCACCATGACAATGGTATTTATTTCCCAATTTAGCAACAAGCCGCTATGAAACAAGTTATTGTTGAACTCAAGAGACTTGTCTACATCTCAAATATTAAGGTCCATTTTTTTTTCCCAGGTACTATATCCTGAGGAAAACCTCCTAGGCACTTCCTTTCATTCCAAGGATGGTACCTAGGGTAAACCCTAGACTCTCTAAGGAACAAGGCCAATTCAACAACTCATGAATAGATCATATATAACTCATAAAAAATTGGCTCACTGAGAGGAAACATGTCAAAATGGGATTTGAACTCAGGTGGGGAGGGTGACAACTTTTCCTCACAACCACTTGAGCTACACCCAATTAACAATATTCAAGAACTTTGTCTCATGTTAACATCCATTAGAACTTCAATCCAATGTGGAAACACATCAAGGGCTCCTCTCAAACCAAATATGGAAGGAGATTTCAACCCATCGACAAATGATAAACATCCAAATCCATATTCAACAATATGAACATCAATCATTTTTCACATTTTTGTGCCCACTCTTTTTGGACCTTTGACGATCCAAACTAGCATACCACCAAGGTTCCACTGGTACATTGTGCCCATTTTTCGACAATTTACCGACGCATGTTCGTCGCCACAACGTCACAAGTACGACGAAGGAAACAATCATTTTTCATTGCGTCACCTTCGTCACAATTAGGAAATTCAAGAGTGTGTCACAATACTGATGAATAGGTTCATTGTAAGAAATACTAACGTGCCCCAATCAATTCGTCACACTCACATCACTTTTCCATCGGAATATCAATGAAAGAGTGACAAAACTTCGTTGAAAAAGTGACAAACCTTTGATGAAAAAGTAACAAACCTTCGACCAAAAATTGACAAACCTTTGATGAAAAAATGATGAGAAGATTGTATGTCTGACAATTTGTGTATAGGAGGAAAAATACAAGTTAGTCGAACCTTTGACGCAACATTGAAAAAAATTTGACGAAAAATTGACAAACCTTCGACGAAATATTGACAAACCTTTGACGAAAATTTGACAAACCTTCGATGAAAATTTGACAAAAATTTGACGAAAAAATGACGAGAAGGTTGTGTGTCCAACATTTTTTCTAGGGAGGAAAGAACCCACGTTCATCGAACCATTGACGAACGGGTTCATCGATGGTCCAACGAATATATGTGTGTGTGTGTGTGTGTATGTGTGTGTCCGACGAAAGGCCTGTAGGGGAGATAATTGTGAAATTCATAAAAAAATAAGGATCAATGATATGATCCCTAGCCATGTCAACTTGAAACCTTTATAAAGCTCATTGAACCTTGATTTAGTATTCGAGGGACCAAAATATTATAAAAAATTATGAAAAAATGACTCTTTAGTCCCATAGTACCATGTGGAATATTTTGGACCTACCACCTATATTTTCATTCTCCATTGATGATGTCATACATTCCATATGGAAAGCAATGATTGGTCCATGCACCTAGTAGGTAAAAAATGCGAACTTCATCAATTTTGGATGGAAGTTTTCTAGGTTTGTCATGTGTTCTTATGATTCTATCTTCACTTGGTCAGCATTACTTTCCCTCTTGAATGTGTTCCATGTGGGAAGCTCTTATTCCTCTTAGTAGATTTCATGGTTTGTGTAATTACCTACAAGAGTCCCTTAGTCCACTTGACCTGCTTGCTAGATGCAAAATACTATAGAGAGAAGTTTTGAACTACTTTTGGGTTTATGGACTAGGTTATGCAATAGTCAAAGCATAAGGATCCCAATTAGCCTAGATTTCTAGAGTCAAAAACATTATAAAGCAAATTTGGAGAAAAGTGTTGAGCTCAAGGAAAGTTTTGTTTAAATTAGTAAACATATAATAAAGGATCTCCCTAGTTAAGGGAACCCAAAATATTACTAGTATTGACTGAAGCTTCATTTGAATTCCAAAAGTGGAAGGACTTAGAGCAATTTTAAGGAAAATATAGTTACGTTCCCTTTACCACATATGTATGGATTCCACTTGTTAGATCATGGCCCATGGGGTACTAGCCACATGTTGCTTCGATCCTCTTTTGTTGACATTATCATTGTCACATAGTAGACTTTGATTGGTCCATGTACTCGATGAGTCAGTGTTTCTAATGTCATTGTAGTGATGTGATACTTTGTGGATTTTCCACATGTTTACACAATCTCCCTGCATTGTGGAAGTCAACATTCTTGCACATATGTCCTATACACCTGAAACATTGTGGTTAGTCATTATTCTACTAGCATGGAATCATTGTTCCACATGGATCCTTAGAAGGGATTCCTGGTATAGGCTGCATCATGTTATCTTTCACCACTCAAATTGTTATTCTTCCCATGAACCTGAAAACTTATTAGATTTGGTACACTCCAAGGTTAGGTCTATGTGGGATGTTATACAATACAGAAAACATAATATCTCATAATCTTTTGGATATTTGGATGTGAAAAATAAAAAAAACCAAATTGGATAAGAGTGTTTAGTTCATAAGGGAACTTATGAAATCCTATAAAACAAAAAGTCTAAAATCCTCCTAAACTCTTGGACTTGATAAGGTTATCTACTTTGATTATAAAATGTTTGGAGTCTTAAAATGAACATAGACTAAATTTGAAACCAAAACCTCACCTTGTGCCAAACTACTAGCCATCCTTTCACTATACAACATGCCTTACAACATCATATATTTTAATGATAACCCAAATACTTTAAGAACTAGGTCCAAATATACCATCGAGGCTCAAATGAAGAAGGTGTCACTAAATATATCTAGGGGTATATATTTAAGAATATGTGCTTCTAGTTTTAGAAAAAAGGTTTTCTTTGTGCCCAGTTTAGCATGAGGTAACATTCGAAAAAAAGACGTTGTTGTGTACTTATTTTGGCACTTGTATTGGGTTGAGTAAGAGACAAGATGTAAATTATAATTTCTTTAATTTGATGTATGGATGAAATAAGGAAAAATGACATTGCTTTTGTGCTTTTAAGAGGTGTGAAACAACATGTAAATTCAACACATGTTTAGTGCCTAGCTCATCCTTTCCTTTAGGACAAGCAAGCTTGGGTTTTGAGTATATTTTTATCATCTCAATAATATTTTGATCAAGATAGAAACCACACTCCAATTATTACTTTGTAGGTTGCTTGTTGATCAAGAAAAGAATGGAAGTCATGTCATTCTTGAAAACACATATCTTATTTTGGGAAAGAGCACTGAATTTGGAACAATCTTCTGATTTGGAGCATCATCTTTAGTAATAAAGATGGGAGTGAACAACATTTGGTAAGAAAATGAATATGGAGTATCCAAACCATGCCATATTTTAGCTATCAGTTCTTCCCATGGACAAAAATGTCAAGGATAAATTAAGAAATCGAATATTATTCATGGATTGACTAACTCAAAGGTTGGCAGGATGGTGAAGACATGTTGAGGGACCATCTCATCTCATTATGGTGCAACATTCCAATGAAGGTAAAGGGAAAAAATCTAGCTTGAACTAGCAGGTTGTGAAAATTACAAACATAAGATATATATCCAAAGATCCCATTTTCAGCAAAAAGGGCACAATTTATTATGGTTTTATGAGGAACTAGTTGTGTTAAATATGAGTGTTGTTATGTACTTGGATGGCCAGAGTTGGCATGCATAGGGTTAGCAGAAGTTCAAGGCAATTTAACTGGGGAGTCTATTGCTATTTTACCACTCAAACAGAGGCAGACTTCAGAGATGTATTTAGGTGACTAGGGGGAGTCTAATCCACCAAATTTGTTTCATGATCACACTTGCCCCATCCATGTGGTATGGATCCCAGAAGTGACAAATCAGTCCATGTGGGTTAGTATGTCACAAGTGAAAATGGACCTGGGTGCAATAGATAATAATACTTTGTTTTAGCCACTGAGGCTAGACCCAATTAACTCAACATACTCTTATAATGATCATTAAACTTTAATGGAATTAAGGTTTAATGGATCCTTTTTCTCTTATGCAACATTTGGTAGAAGGAAGGAAACCATTTGGTAGAAGAAAGGACTCCAACTTTGAATCATATGCTAGAATTAACGCCAAAAAGTAGGTTATATTTTTAGGTGCTAACAATTTCTCAAAATTGGACTTNAGCCACGACAGAGGAGCCCATACTTGGTTCGTGGAGCGGTTGCCAACAAAGGTTGTAATCCTTTTTATCTTGAAATTGAATAAAAGAGTTCATCCTTGTTCATACTTGTCCCATGGTAAAAGTTGTTTTTTGACATTTGCATATAGGTTAGGTTCTCACCACATTGCATTTTGCATATTGTTGACTTTTTCACTTTGCCATAGGATCGATCCCATCGAAGTGCGACACAGAACCTTCTATGCAGCTTTAGAAGTGTCGTAATTAGGTGGTAGAGCCTTCCTCTACATGGATGCCCTAGGTAGATCCTTTACTACATTTTGGAATCCATGCTGCAAGTTTTCTCCATAGGCTTAGGAGTCATTTTAGTCCCTCCATGATTGTTTATCGAAGCCCCATTATTCTTCATCTTTTTTGGATTATACACAAGGGACTCCCTATGAGCATGGTTTATTGTCTTTCAGGATCGCTTAAACTTTGAAAGAAATATCTAATGAGAGCTTATTTATTATTTTTCGTCTCATTTATATTACTTAAGAAAAGAAGCCCCCATGGAGTCTTCTTTAATCCCTTTTCAGACTCTCTAAAACTGAAAATATTGTTGAGCGATCTTGTTTCCCTTCATGCTCGTCAAACTAAAATTTGAAGGCACATCTATCCGATGGTAGTTTACCCCTTTTTCAGTCTGGATGGTTAATTCATGAATAAAGGTATTCCCTAGGAGCTTTGGTTCTCTAGGAGAGTATTCTCAGGCGTAAGTTTAACCCTTTTTCAGGCCCGAGGGACTAAATTTTTGAAAAATGGCCATTCTCCTTGGTTTTGGTTTATCTCTTTTTCGTGCCTTGGAGATTATCTATGAAAAAGGAACCCCCTCGAAGTCCATTGTTAATCTCTTTTCCGATTCCCTAAACATGAAAATATCGTCTAGTGACCTTGTTCCTTTCACACTTGTTAATTGGTTCATAAAGAATATCTATTTGACATAAGTTTAACCCTTTTCTAGCGAATAGATTATCCAGGAAAAAGGTACGCCTCATGAGACATGTCTCGCCGGGAGAGTTCTCCTAAGTATATTTTATACTTTTTCGAGCTAAGGAGACTAAACTTAGAAAAAGGTTGAGTCCATAGTTAAGCACTTTTCAGACTCCTTAAAATTCAAAAGATAGTCGAGTGATCTTGTCTCTGTCACACTCATTAAAATGGTTTTGAAGAGACATCCTTTTGGTATAAGTTTAACCCTTTTTCGAACCGACGGGACTAACTAAAAAAAAATAACACTCTTGAGTCTTCTTTTAATGTTTTTCAGACTCTCTAAAACATGAAAAACCACCGAGCTTACCTTCTCTGGGCTCGTAAAACTCAACATGGAAGGAGTCTTATTGTGTCATACGTAATCGCATCGCATGTCTCATCCTTGTGTCTTTGGCTTAATTCCAGCTTCATGTTGTTATTAATTGAACCTTCAAATCATTCCTTAAATGCAAGCCTTGCAACACTTTTTCCCTCGCGATCTGACACCTTGACCCATGGAGGAATTTTCCCGAGTGTCCATATCCTGCACATGTCTCCTTGCACTGAGCATCAATATGTTCCATGTGCTTGGAACTAGTTTGCTTTCCCATGACACTTGTTCCTCCTTTGTAATGTAACATTATTTTATTCTTTTTCAAGCTCGTTAAAAATTTGAAAAAGACAAAATAATCAAATATTTCAAAAAGAGAAGACGGGATATACATTCTCTTTTATCGGTATAAATATAGTCACCCTTGGACAAATCACATCCTTCCATTTGTTCGCCAAGCATTGGGATCTAGTATGACCTTAGGAAGTTGTTCTCATTACATAGAGTTGTGTCCTCCTCTGTTTGGTTACTCTTCCAAATATATGGAGAGTTTTTTGTGCCTCGTGTATCACAGACTTATGTCAATACTATGTTGCATGAGGCTCATCATTTTGTCATGCTTTTGTCCAAGGGAAGTTTTATCCAACCTGAGTCGGCCATTCTGCAGTTTATCTCTTAACTTTCATGAGTCGGCCATCCCGAGAGTCCAGTAAAGTTTGGATTCAAAATCAATGGATTTATGTGCCTGATGATCGAGATCCTTCAGTCTTTCCCCAATAGCATGTCGAAGACCTCATAGTAGTGAGTCTTACACTCCTATTGTACTCTTACCTGAGCTTTTGAATATCTTGAATTTGTTTCTCAAGCTATGAAGTCCTCATCTCTAGTCACAAGTATCAATGCTCCTTGAAGATGCATATCATATTATACTTGTATATCTTCAAATGATCTTGAGATGTAGATCTGTTGTGTATTGTTCGTAGTTGCACTTTATACAAACATTTATATTTTTTTTAGTAGTCATATATTACATGGATCTGCAATGTACTTGATTGATAACCTTTCTTAGTTCATCCCAAGCATGGGTATGCCCGCCTTGGAGAGATTATCATTGTTTTGCAGATGGAACGCTCACGCACACTCGCCTCAGGATCACTCAACTCCATGCCTTCCCACTAGTAAAGATATTGTAATGTATTTCGACCATCGGTTGCTCTTCTAACCTCACATATTAGGGGGCATCTGTTATAGTCCAAAATTCCTTATATGTGCATACAATACATTGGCCCTTCCTTTTACATACTTTGCCAAAATACTTTTGAGGCTTCCTCTTAAAAAACCATTTTTTGGAGAGTATACGTGCCCTGCGAGACTAATAGCCCGCATACGCACATGTGTTGCATGCTAGTTATCCCACGTACACACACATTTTGCATGCTATATAGCCCTCGTTTACCTCCAAAAGTTGCAAAAATAATAAAATTGCACGGAATCCAGTGGAGTTTACGGGCTATGGGGGGGTTCCTAACCATTTTACCCCTTGTAGCCCGTCCCCAAACTGAATAGCCATCTTTTTCTCATATAAAAAGAGGTCTTGGGGTGTTATTTATGAACATGAGCAAGAGAATAAGAAAACTCAGCTAAAATCCCTTCCCTTTCTTAGCCCAAGATTTGCATCCCATTCTGAGTTTTAACCTTAGCCTTCCCCTCCAACCTTTCTCCTTATGCAACCCTTCCTCCTTCCCTTGGTGATATGTTATTTGTGAGAAGCTAATGTCGGATTGATGCACTTGGAGCCATGATAGAGGATCCCAGACTTGGTTCGTGCAGCGGTTGGCAGCAAAGGTTGTAATCCTTTTTATCTTGAAATTGAATAAAAGAGTTCATCCTTGTCCCAAAACCCTATGTTTACATACTTTTGTTAATTTGTGCATTTATATCTATTTCTAAACTTTTAAAGTGATCAGTAGAGATTGCATAAAGTGTTGCATTGTATTCCTAACCTTTTGCAGGTTAGCTTTGGGAGGAGATCCATGATCTAGGAGGCAGAAACAAATGAAAGAGGTATACACCAACTGCAAGGACTAAATGTGCACTCATTAACTCTCTTTCCTTTCTCTCTCGTCATTTTTTTAGATGGTTTTCGGGTAGATTAAGGGTAAAACAGTATTTTAAGGGAGTTACTTCTCTGCCTTTACCATAGACCTAGTATAGGGGGGTTTTCCCCATAGCAGAAAGAAAATAATGCAAGCAATGACAATGCATATAGAAGTTGAAGTGTCATGCATGAGATAGAGGAAGTTGAGAAATTGAATATGAATCCGAAAAAGAAAAAAAGAAGTTGAAGAGGTTGACAAATGGGAAAAGAATTGGGAGAGGAGAAATCAATGGAATTGATAGTTATCATAGAAAGTAGGAAAGGGACTAAGCCGAAAAATCCAAGTAAAGAGTTGATTGAAAATCAAGCTATAAAAATAAGTTAGCCAAAAACTCCCATAAATATACTCTAAAAATTGTGAGCTACAAAATTTATTACTAATACAAGAATTTAACCTTCGGATATATAAATATAATTCTTTGTGAATGTATGATTGTTAATTTGAGTTACATATACTCATGTAAAGCCTTAAAGGATTTTGACTTTCCCCCCAACCTCAAACATATCAAAATGAAATCCTTGATCCATAAGGGGCCCAACATCAACCCAAGCAACATAGATTACTATAAGTGGAAATTGATAGAGGAATTGGCTAGAGCATATGAGAGAAAGATCATGGCAAGGTATGAGTGTTGATCACACATTTGAAAACAATTGAGAAGGGAGAGAAAGCAATGTGTAATATAATATCTCTTATCACATTTCCTCCTTAGCTTATGCAAGTCGACAAACTATTCATGTGAAGATTAGCATTGAAAACGTTGTAACCTTACAAAGAACGGGTTTTGAAAACCTTTTTGACTCAGATAACATGACATGAAAAGAAAATGCATTATGATATTTCGAAGATGAGATTGATACAATGATCAATTGGATTGAGGTGGTATGGTACACTTACAAAGCCAATGAAGAAAACCACCAATATATCAACTTAAAGGCATATGAAGAAATTATAGAGATCATGTTGCAACAAATAATGGAAAATCCTTTTAGAAGGACTAACAAAATAATGTGGATTCAATGTGAGAGAATTGTAACCTTCACTTAGCCATGTATAGAAAGAGTGCCTGCCTTGACCAATTTGTCATATAAGGCCTATAAAATTTGAATTGGGGCATGGGTTAGATCTCTGGGGAAGGATTTTAGTTAAAATATTCTCAACTCTCTTAGGGAGGAGCACTCAATCTTTAATGAGAAACAAGGAGAGATCTCCAAGATTCACAATAAAGTATCAGATAAGAAATTTCCTTGTAATTTTATGATGCTTGATGTTATAACCAAATTTCAGAGAGCACCATTTTTTCTCAAGGGTATTAGGTCAATTAATTCAGGGTGTTAGAGTCTTTCACCGTGACAATGGTATTTATTTCCCAATTTAGCAGCAAGCCGCTATGAAACAAGTTATTGTTGAACTCAAGAGACTTGTCTACATCTCAAATATTAAGGTTCAATTTTTTTTTCCCAAGTACTATATCCTGAGGAAAACCTCCTAGGCACTTCCTTTCATTCCAAGGATGGTACCTAGGGTAAACCCTAGATTCTCTAGGGAACAAGGCAAATTCAACAACTCACGAATAGATCATATATAGCTCATCAAAAATTGGCTCACTGAGAGGAAACATGTCAAAATGGGATTTGAACTCAGGTGGGGAGGGTGAAAACTTTTCCTCACAACCACTTGAGCTACACCAAATTAACAATATTAAAGAACTCTGTCTCATGTTAACATCCATTAGAACTTCAATGCAATGTGGAAACACATCAAGGGCTCCTCTCGAACCAAATATGGAAGGAGATTTCAACCCATCAACAAATGATAAACATCCAAATCCATATTCAACAATATGAACATCAATCATTTTTCACATTTTTGTGCCCACTCTTTTTGGACCTTTGACGATCCAAACTAGAATACCACCAAGGTTCCACTAGTACATTGTGCCCATTTTTCAACAATTTACTGACGCATGTTCGTCGCCACAACGTCACAAGTACGACGAAGGAAACAATCATTTTTTCATCGCGTCACCTTCGTCACAATTATGAAATTCAAGAGTGTGTCACAATACTTATGAATAGGTTCATTGTAAGAGAGACTAACGTGCCCCAATCAATTCTTCACACTCACATCACTTTTCCATCGGAATATCAATGAAAGAGAGACAAAATTTCGTTGAAAAAGTGACAAACCTTTGACGAAAAAGTAACAAACCTTCAACCAAAAATTGACAAACCTTTGATGAAAAAATGATGAGAAGGTTGTATGTCTGATGATTTGTGTCTAGGAGGAAAAATACAAGTTAGTCGAACCTTCGACGCAACATTGAAAAAAAATTGACGAAAAATTGACAAACCTTCGACGAAATATTGACAAACCTTCGACGAAAATTTGACAAACCTTCAATGAAAATTTGACAAAAAAATGACGAAAAAATGACAAAATTTCGACGAAAAAATGATGAGAAGGTTGTGTGTCCAACGTTTTTTCTAGGGAGGAAAGAACCCACGTTCGTCGAACCATCGACGAATGGGTTCATCAATGGTCCAACGAATGTGTGTGTGTGTGTGTGTGTGTGTGTGTGTGTGTGTGCGACGAAAGGCCTGTAGGGGAGATAATTGTGAAAATCGTAAAAAGATAAGGATCAATGATATGATCCCTAGTCATGTCAACTTGAAACCTTTATAAAGCTCATTGAACCTTGATTTTGTGTTCGAGGGACCAAAATATTATAAAAAAATATGAAAAAATGACTCTTTAGTCCCATAGTACCATGTGGAATATTTTGGACCTACCACCTATATTTTCATTCTCCATTGATGATGTCATACATTCCATATGGAAAACAATGATTGGTCCATGCACCTAGTAGGTAAACAATGCGAACTTCATCAATCTTGGATGGAAGTTTTCTAGGTTTGTCATGTGTTCTTATGATTCTATCTTCACTTAGTCAGCATTACTTTCCCTCTTGAATGTGTTCCATGTGGGAAGCTCTTATTCCTCTTAGTAGATTTCATGGTTTGCGTAATTACCTGCAAGAGTCCCTTAGTCCACTTGACCTGCTTGTTGGATGCAAAATACTATAGAGAGAAGTTTTGAACTACTTTTGGTTTTATGGACTAGGTTATGCAATAGTCAAAGCATAAGGATCCCAAATAGCCTAGATTTCTAGAGTCAAAAACATTATAAAGTAAATTTGGAGAAAAGGGTTGAGCTCAAGGAAAGTTTTGTTTAAATTAGTAAACATATAATAAAGGATCTCCCTAGTTCAGGGAACCCAAAATATTACTAGGATTGACTGAAGCTTCATTTGAATTCCAAAAGTGGAAGGACTTAGAGCAATTTTGAGGAAAATATAGTTACGTTCCCTTTACCACATATGTATGGATTCCACTTGTTAGATCATGGCCCATGGGGTACTAGCCACATGTTTCTTTGATCCTCTTTTGTTGACATTATCATTGTCACATAGTATACTTTGATTGGTCCATGTACTCGATGAGTCAGTGTTTCTAATGTCATTGTAGTGATGTGATACTTTGTGGATTTTCCACATGTTTACACAATCTCCCTGCATTGTGGAAGTCAACATTCTTGCACATATGTCCTATACACCTGAAACATTGTGGTTAGTCATTATTCTACTAGCATGGAATCATTGTTCCACATGGATCCTTAGAAGGGATTCCTGGTATAGGCTGCATCATGTTATCTTTCACCACTCAAATTGTTATTCTTCCCATGAACCTGAAAACTTATTAGATTTGGTACACTCCAAGGTTAGGTCTATGTGGGATGTTATACAATACAGAAAACATAATATCTCATAATCTTTTGGATATTTGGATGTGAAAAATAAAAAAAACCAAATTGGATAAGAGTGTTTAGTTCATAAGGGAACTTATGAAATCCTATAAAACAAAAAGTCTAAAATCCTCCTAAACTCTTGGACTTGATAAGGTTATCTACTTTGATTATAAAATGTTTGGAGTCTTAAAATGAACATAGACTAAATTTGAAACCAAAACCTCACCTTGTGCCAAACTACTAGCCATCCTTTCACTATACAACATGCCTTACAACATCATATATTTTAATGATAACCCAAATACTTTAAGAACTAGGTCCAAATATACCATCGAGGCTCAAATGAAGAAGGTGTCACTAAATATATCTAGGGGTATATATTTAAGAATATGTGCTTCTAGTTTTAGAAAAAAGGTTTTCTTTGTGCCCAGTTTAGCATGAGGTAACATTCGAAAAAAAGACGTTGTTGTGTACTTATTTTGGCACTTGTATTGGGTTGAGTAAGAGACAAGATGTAAATTATAATTTCTTTAATTTGATGTATGGATGAAATAAGGAAAAATGACATTGCTTTTGTGCTTTTAAGAGGTGTGAAACAACATGTAAATTCAACACATGTTTAGTGCCTAGCTCATCCTTTCCTTTAGGACAAGCAAGCTTGGGTTTTGAGTATATTTTTATCATCTCAATAATATTTTGATCAAGATAGAAACCACACTCCAATTATTACTTTGTAGGTTGCTTGTTGATCAAGAAAAGAATGGAAGTCATGTCATTCTTGAAAACACATATCTTATTTTGGGAAAGAGCACTGAATTTGGAACAATCTTCTGATTTGGAGCATCATCTTTAGTAATAAAGATGGGAGTGAACAACATTTGGTAAGAAAATGAATATGGAGTATCCAAACCATGCCATATTTTAGCTATCAGTTCTTCCCATGGACAAAAATGTCAAGGATAAATTAAGAAATCGAATATTATTCATGGATTGACTAACTCAAAGGTTGGCAGGATGGTGAAGACATGTTGAGGGACCATCTCATCTCATTATGGTGCAACATTCCAATGAAGGTAAAGGGAAAAAATCTAGCTTGAACTAGCAGGTTGTGAAAATTACAAACATAAGATATATATCCAAAGATCCCATTTTCAGCAAAAAGGGCACAATTTATTATGGTTTTATGAGGAACTAGTTGTGTTAAATATGAGTGTTGTTATGTACTTGGATGGCCAGAGTTGGCATGCATAGGGTTAGCAGAAGTTCAAGGCAATTTAACTGGGGAGTCTATTGCTATTTTACCACTCAAACAGAGGCAGACTTCAGAGATGTATTTAGGTGACTAGGGGGAGTCTAATCCACCAAATTTGTTTCATGATCACACTTGCCCCATCCATGTGGTATGGATCCCAGAAGTGACAAATCAGTCCATGTGGGTTAGTATGTCACAAGTGAAAATGGACCTGGGTGCAATAGATAATAATACTTTGTTTTAGCCACTGAGGCTAGACCCAATTAACTCAACATACTCTTATAATGATCATTAAACTTTAATGGAATTAAGGTTTAATGGATCCTTTTTCTCTTATGCAACATTTGGTAGAAGGAAGGAAACCATTTGGTAGAAGAAAGGACTCCAACTTTGAATCATATGCTAGAATTAACGCCAAAAAGTAGGTTATATTTTTAGGTGCTAACAATTTCTCAAAATTGGACTTTACAAAAGTTACCCCCCATGGCATAGTGAGAACATTAAAATATTCAACAATTGTAGTAATGTCTACAACCTAGAACCCTACAGTTGTGATATGCACATATGAGCTTGACCTGAAGATATTTGTATATGCTACATGACCACCTCTTTGTCAAATTTAGCCTAGATTTAAAGAAAACTCAAATTCTTGGATTCATAAGATATTTTGACTTACAATTCTAACAAAACTATTCAAAAAACTAAATTAAGGGAAATCAAAATCATGGAAACAACTAAATTTTAACTATGTTTTTTTTCAATGAAAAGAACTTATTCAAGTACCTTACCTACCTAACCTAACTATACACATGATGGGTTAGTTGCAATGGTACTTCTAATGAGGCCTTGCATGCATGATATCATATCTATGGATATTATCCTTAGATTTAGATGTGATACGAGACCATAATGGTGTTGGCATAGGGGCAGACCCAGGGTTCAACGCTCAAGAGTGCACCAACAAAATCCTAACTACCGGCCCTTTCGGCAACACCTGCAAAGCAGATGAAGTCTCACCCGAGGTAAAGGCAGGGGTGGTTGCAGGACTCCAGTGTCTGCAACCATAGCCGGGACACAGATTTGTGACTGTTACACCTTAACAGGGCACTTAGCAGTTATAGTTCATCAATATCCAGTCTTAGTTTATAGCACAGTTAAATCCTAATTACAGAGCATTGTAGTATTTAACCAGATCTACTATATTCAAACACTGAGCACATCCACATAGGCCAGATCTAGTATTCATCCATACTATTAAGCACATAGCATTAACATATCTATCTACCATTCATCTATATCAAAGAACTAAGAAAGTTAACATATAAACACATCAATACATCCCACAAAGCAGATAAACACAACATATACGTGGTTCACCCCCACCTTGGGGCTACGTCCACCAACTCTTTGTCTTCTTTATTAGCTACTTCAATAAGTTACATGCACGGAGCCACAAAAACCCTACTCTGAAGAGGACATGAGATCTATGCACCTCACTAGATCCTCCTTCCTTGGGCCAGGTTACAGCACTAAGCCTCTTCTCAATCTCTTACACTCGCTTGCACTTAGCTCTGCAAGCCTCATACAATATGCAAAAAAGCAATCTCCACTCAGCACTTATCACTTTCGATCACATAGATCGAACTGCTTCCTACATCACTCAGCCTTCTATTTATACTTTACAAAATAGTCCTAAGCATGGGTAAACCCATGGGCCGACAACCCCATACCCATTACATAATCCTAAATCCCAAAAAGGGCCCTAAAAGGAGCCGATATCCTGCGATCTCCGCTTCGTCTTGCACTCCACCTTCGATAGTTTGTTGAAGTCCCAAAAATAGGTCTAACATGACCAAGGATCCTCAAAACTTGGTCAAGGGCCAACAGGCCCCCAACACTCACATGTGACTCGTCCCGAGTCACTCTGATCTAGATAATTCTGCCTCAAAAGCCTCGAGCTTGGCTAGAGCTGCTTCGACTTGTTGTTATGCAACAACCTCCTGTTCAACGAACTCTTGGATAACAGCTTCGTTGACAGGTCCCTCTAGGCGTTGTTCTATTGTAATGATGACTTGCTCTAGTTCTGCTCCTCAACCTTCAATCTATGCGAATAGTTGGCAACCCTCATCCTCTATAGGTTGGATCCTCTGAGTCACTTCCATGATTTTGAACCGAATGGTGTGGACTTGTTGTTGAGCAGTGCACTGCTCTTGGGATCGCTTCATTCTTTCAACAGTTGACAGGGGCTTCAACTGCACCTATATCATTTATGCTTGATACTTCACCTCTTGGAGTTATGACTCCAGTGTCTCCAGTTCTGGAATCTCAGTGAGTCATTCATAGGTCTAGGCCCTGCGATCACTCAGTTGTTTATATTCCAAAGCAAGGCCCTTGATTCTTTCAACTGTGCCTCAAGCAGTTGCTTCTCTTTGATCCCTTACATCCTGCAAGGTGTTGGGTACTGTGCAGAGATCTAAGTCTGCTATTCTTTGTTGTAGCTACTGGATAGCTTCCACAAGCTTCTCTACTTGATGTGTGACTCAGTCTTATGTATGTGGCTCTAAGCCTGTCACATCACAGAGTTCTTTGTTGACTGCTTCTTTCACTTCGAGTTGCTCTGCAAGCAACTATTCTTTTTCTTGCCGAATCTGTGTTTTCTCCTCTTCCAATTTTTCCTGGAGAGAAACCTTCTCCTACTCTTCAATCGGGATCAACTTTGCATTTTCTAGCTCATCTCTGTGCTTGGTTCTCTTCTCTGTTGTTGGTTGGGATGACCTGAATCCATGAGCAGTCGACGAAGAGGATTGCACTCCTCTCGTCAACGATGCTTGTACACCCACATACATTACTCTTTCATTCATGAGGTCAATGAGTACCTCCTTCACAGACTCTTCGACTGCGCTAAGTACTTCGAACATACACGCTCATGGTTGAATCTCTCGGGTTTGAATAGTAACTAGTCAATGCAATGGGACAGATGGTGATAGCGCGATGATCACTGTGCAGAATCAACTAATCTGCAGGATCAGATAATCATGGTTGGAAAAAGTGTTCTCGGTGCAATGCTCGACGGACTAAGTAGATAACTCGAGAATGGATCTCTCCAATGGGTGAGAAGCCTTCATTAACTCAGTTTTGTCCGTTACGGTGCGGTCCCAACGGTCTAGTGGCGATCTTATTGACCATAAATGTCATTCTAACTGTTCGAGGCATCGGGCTAACAATTATACTGTCTCCAACAGCTATACTGCTTTGCCATGGCGAAGTGCCATGTGGAGATGTCCTATTATCCCGACAAAGTTCCAGTTTTGCAATTTTTCCTTCTGGGACCTTTTGTAACTTTTCAATCTTGTCTCTCTTCTTACTGAGATTTCTATCCTTTCTCCCAGTGAGATTTGTCTCGGTATTCCTCTTCCCATTCTAATTCTTATCTTCTTTTGGCACAGTAACTTCGCACTGTTGAGATTCCTTCCTAGGATTCAGGGGCAATACTTCTTCTTTATCTGGGATAGGTGCTTCAGTCTTCCGTGAGTCTTCTTGTGTTCTTCCAACTTCAGCATCCAAGTTTTTGGTTCTACATAGTTTGTGTTTGTTTTCTTGTTCTTTGATCAAGTGCACGATCATTAAGTGTGTGATCCTCCTAGTCATGAAATCTTTTAATTCTTGCTTCTTTTGCTCTAAGGCTTCCTCTTCTTTTCTTCTGGCCCAATCCCTTTCAATCCAAGGTTTTCCTAGTAATATAGCAAATGGGGCGTCGTTATCAATAAATTTAACAACTTCAAATTCTTCCTCTGTCGAAGTTCCATGAGCACTCATAGATATATGGGTGAGTCTTCCACATAGGGTTATAAACTTTCCTTTGAATAATCCTATTCCTCCCAATCAAGGAATCATAGCAGGCTTTCCTAGAGCTTCCCAAGTTCTTTATGTCATGATATTCACCTGTGTTTCCTCATCTAGAACACAGTCAATGTCGAAGTCTCCTATTCTTGCTTCTATGCATTCTTTTTCTTTAAAAATCTCTGACAATTTGATATTCCTGTGATCATTCAGGGTTTCTTTCATTTGCAACATAACAGTCTCTAATTCTTTCTGAGGTTCTGCCATGGTCTTAGTTGCCTGACCTTTCTCATGGTCTTCTTGTCTCATATTCATTTTTTCAATCTTAGCAATTATTCTAGGGCAATCTAAAACTTCATGGTCCATATCTTTACAACAAAGACAACTAGGTCTTCTACCAGGACATTCCTTAGCCAGATGCCTCGGTCTTCTGCAATCGTAACAAAGAGTTAATCCTCTCTTTCTCTTAAATGATCCCCATCCTTTCCTGTACTGCGCACTAGGATCATGGTAGTTAACCTGGAAAAAATTCTTACTTGGATCCTGCATCCATTTGTTAGTCCAAACATTTTTTCTATGCATAGGTATAACATATCTTTCAATATTCTTATCAGATCTATTCATATCAAATCTTCTTTCATCTATCAATGCCCTAGTTTTCAATCTAGGACAAATCTTATCAAACAAACCTACATCCATACTTTAGAAGCAAAAATTTCCACTAATCTTATCTTCAACGGAGCACAAAGCTTCCAGATCTAAAACTTTTCACTATCCTTATTTTTATTAGAGCACAGAGCTTGTCGATCTTATCTCCTTAACCAAAAATTCACACTTTTACCATTAACAGAGCACAAAGCTTTCAAACCTTACCTCTTTTATTCAGATCGGACCCTTCTTCTTGGCATAGAGCTTCACAGATCAAGTAGAATATTGTGCACTAGGGAAACATATCTATGCACAAAGCTTTCACAGTTTCAGGTCCGATCTTTGCATAGAGATTCTTTTACCTTAGTTCCTAGAAATCATAGTTTCAGGTCAGATATTTGTAAAAAGCTTCTTCTTCCTCAGTTCCCAGCAATCACATTTTCAATCCAGACAACGGAACCATTTGTTGGAACATGGGCAGACCTAGGGGTCAACGCTCAAGAGCACACCAAAAAAACCCTAACTATCGGCCCTTTCGGCAACACCTGCGAAGAAAAATGAAGTCTCACTCGAGGTAGAGACAGGAGTGGTTGCAGGACTCCAGTGTCTGCAACCGTAGCTGGGACATAGATATATGACTGTTACAACTTAACAGGGCACTTAGCAGTTATAGTTCATCAATATCTAGTCTTAGTTTACAGTGCAATTAAACCCTAATTATAGAGCATTGTAGTATTTAACCAGATCTACTATATTCAAGCAGTAAGCACATCCACATAGGCCAGATCTAGTATTCATCCATACTATTAAGCACATAGCATTAACATATCTATCTGTCATTCATCTATATCAAAGCACTATGCAAGTTAACATTTAAACACATCAATACATCACACAAAGCAGAGAAACACAACACATATGTGGTTCACCCCCACCCTGGGGCTACGTCCACCAACTCTTCATCTTCTTTATTAGCTTATTCAATCAGTTACATGCATGGAGCCACAAAAACCCTACTCCGCAGAGGACAGGATATCTACGCACCTCGCTAGCTCCTCCTTCCCTAGGCTAGGTTACAACACTAAGCCTCTTCTCAAACTCTTACAATAACACACCCACTATTGTAATTTAAAAAAAAAAAAAAATGAATTTGGGTTAATCTCCCTCAAATGGGAAATCTCCAGAAACCTACACTTGCAGAATGCCAATCCCTGGTTCAATATCGGGATTCGAGGTTTCGTGGGTTGCAGTGTCGAGGGTCCCTGTCCTCTCGAATCCCCGATTCCCGATGAGCTCCTTCTCTGGTATTATCCCCCTCTGGATAGGCTCTCTAGTCCACGTGACTAGTTCCTATATGNTAACACACCCACTATTGTAATTTAAAAAAAAAAAAAATGAATTTGGGTTAATCTCCCTCAAATGGGAAATCTCCAGAAACCTACACTTGCAGAATGCCAATCCCTGGTTCAATATCGGGATTCGAGGTTTCGTAGGTTGCAGTGTCGAGGGTCCCTGTCCTCTCGAATCCCCGATTCCCGATGAGCTCCTTCTCTGGTATTATCCCCCTCTGGATAGGCTCTCTAGTCCACGTGACTAGTTCCTATATGACCGCAGTCATATGCTCCCGTCGGAGTTTCGGGGTTTGCGATGTCACCATGTTTATGTCCACGGAACTCGCGATTCTCCGATCCCCGATGCGCTCCGTCACGCGCTAGCCTTCCCGGTTCAACTCCCACTCATATAACCAACTCCCGGGACCATAACCTTATCCCTTCGGGGCTACGGGGTTTCAAACGACAATGTGCATACACCCCAGGGTTCCCGATCGTCGAAGTCCCGATTCTCTGTTTAGTTGACAGTTGTTCCCCACTGATCGGGTTTTCACGGATCGCGATATCAAAGCGCACATATCACTTGTCTACGGGTTTCCCGATTTCCCGATCAACAAAGTGCCGACGGCGCCCGATCCCTGGCACCTGTCCTGTGTGAACGAACGGCTCGAATCTCGTCGGGGTTTTCACTTGGGTTTCCCCGATCACTTGGCATTGACTCCGGCGAGGGTTGACCCCGTTTGGCCATACCATGGTCCATGTGACCACTTACCATATGACTGTCGCCGTATAACCTTCCATCGGGGTTTCAGCATTTGCAATAACACAGAACACATGTACCCGGGACTCGCGATATCCCGATTCCCAATTCTCTCTGGATGCTCGACACGCGCCCCTTGAATCAACGGCTCATGATGGTGTCGGGAATTCGCATATCACGATTTTGTGATGTAAGGGTTTCATGTCCTTGAAATCCCCGATACACCGAACTCCGACTTTCTGGGATCTCTCGCCACGCGTCCTCGCTGATGGACGGTGTTGATCCCGTCGGGAAATCGCGGATCGCGATTTCTTGTTGCGAGCGTTCCATGCCCTTGGAAACTCCGAATTTCCGAGGCGTCAAACTCCGATAGCGCCTTGATCTCCGACACATGTCCCTCAGATGGACGACTCAGATCTTATCGGTAAATCGTGGATCGCGATTCCGGGTGGAAAGAGTTCTATGTATTCGAAATCCCCGATATGTCGAACTCCGATTCTCCGGGATCCTTTGCCACGTGTCCTTGCTGTTTGGATGGCTCAGATCCTATCGGGAATTCGCTAATCGCGACTTCCTATTGCAATGGTTCTACACTCCTAAATTCTCCGATGGGTGAAATCCCGACGACTCCCCAGAACGCTGACACGTGTCCTGCCGAGATCAACGGTTAGGATCTGTTCTCGGGATTTTGAGAACTACAAGGCCTCGATTCTCAGACTCAACAAAACCCCGATGACCCTGTTGTCCCGATGACTTCTCCGAGATATTGACACATGTCCTTCCGAGGTCAACGGCTAGGACTCTTCCTCTGCACACTAGAGTTTAACTCTGGCGCATCTTCTCGAGATCTGACGGCTGTCGGGACTATGATCTAAGATCAGACGATTCAAATCATTTCTCCTGCACGCTCCCCTTCCAGAAGTTATACTCCGTGAAACTCCTCCCGATCCAACGGTTTACAGGATAATTAGACTGAGATCTAACGGTCTAGATTCGTTCTTTTGGGTCTTGGAGTTTACGATCCCAATTTCTCGTTGCTCACGACGATAGAGGGAAAAGGGGCAAGGTGGGTAACGCCTGCATTACTGTCGTCAATCTAATGGTCATGAATGACTATGGATCCTTAATAGAATCATTCCTCCTCGTGCGGGGTTGCTAAGGCCTGTGCATTCGAGTCCTTATTCTGGGTTCTTAGTGAACCTTTCCGAGGAGGGAATCCCTATGAAGAGATATTTACCGGGGCATTTTCGGAAGCAGATAAAGGAAGACAACTTCCCGAGAACGGCTGGGCGTGATGAGATTCATTTATCAACGTAAGTTGAGCATGGTTTCCTCGGTGTTAAGCATATATATCAACTCATTCATATCAATCACTACACGGTCATTCTCATGTTGAACTCATTTACTTTCACAAGTTCTATGAGCTAACATCTACTCCATATCATCAATTACTACAGAGACATTCTTACACAGGAAACATTTGCAATTTCACAAGTCTATGCACATGTGTGACAACATATTAATTCAAGATGTAATACGAGCAAAACACTTATCGGAAATAACTTCAGCAATGGAAGCAACTGCTAAGAGGGGTGCTCGTTTCCACCCAACCGTAGGCGTAGTGACTCCTACTGGATTTACCACTAGCCACCCCCGAGCTGAGACCACGATGTCCTGAGACCTGCGTCTCTTTGTTTGCCAGTGCCCAGGAGCGAAGGTTACAATCCTCCCTCTCTGCGATCACTCACTCTGCGTAAAAATTGCCAGAGTTCCCCTCGTGTCTGCCCTCCTTCAAATCGTTTCAGCCATACGCCTTATCCTCTCCTGAGGTTGCGTGTGGCATGATTTCCCTCGCACTGATCAGGCCTGACGTCCCTACGTATGGGCGGTTCACCATCCCATCCCTCATCAAGACATCCACCTACCAGTCTGCGAGCCATTAATTTTCAGGGCCAGCGAGCCACTTTTGGTTCCCCGGGCCAGTGGAGTCCAAATATGGTATTTAAGTCTCAGTGGAAGTTAACGCCACCTTTTCAGGTGCCTTCCACCACCATCGTGGTCTCTTTTTCTGCACATCCCCTCTTAGCAGTTCTGTAATATAAATTCATAATGTTATTTACATTTATCGACCTTCTTCATAAGGTCCCTTCACATCATACATTCACATTTTCATCATGCTTTAGCATGGTAATTCCTGTATTAGGATCAATTACAAATTTGGATCAAGAAAACGTCTTGCTAATGTTCAAATTTCAAAAGAAAAAGGAAAATTTCATACTCTTAGCACAATACTTATCTGTGCAGTTCGTGGATTTGTATCCGCATGGTAATTTTGTTAT